>VDFB02060439.1:0-63880 GCA_007258455.2 Sequoia sempervirens
TAGTGTAATTCAAGTTGAAATAAGGAATGGTAGTGTCCCACAAGAAAACATAATTCAAATTTATGAGGACCTAGCAAACTTACAACATCAAGTGCAAAATGAAAAAAATTCAACTATTGCCATCCCTACTATAGAAAACATTCACCGCATGCTTGAAAGTGAAGATGAGCTTGACCTTGTGAAAAACATAGTTCAAATATTTGGAAAAAATCTCACCCCAACCACTAGTTTTCCTTTACCTACAAGAAATGTCACAAGCCAAGGAGGAACTCAAACTCCTCCTCCCACAACAATTGCCTCAATACCTGTACCTATACCAAACCTCAAGTCACGACAATAATGCAACCGACTAGTAATGCGATTCCTTCCTTGGGTATTCCCACTAGCATCACTAGTTCCTAAGTGGCATAACATGTTATATATCCTACTACCTTACCACCTATAAGCATTCCATTCACTTGTCCCTTGAACAGATACACCCCTTCACCATTTTCACTTCCATCTCATAACACAAACAATGACCCTCTCATAACTCAACTCTTCCAAACTCTTTCATCCCTTAAAAAGAAAATTTCCACCAGCAACCAAAATCAAAATGGCCCACCTACATATTATGTCAAAATTAGTCCATTGTCCTTGGAGATATTGTGAACACCAATGCCACAAGGTGTAGAGGTTCCTAGATTTAAGAAATACAAAGGAAAGGGAGATCCTTCTAACCAGGTTAATGCTTACACCACCTTATGTAGTGACTTTTTCCTTAACGATAAAATTTTGGCTAAGCTTTTCCCTAGGTCCTTCAAAGACACTACCTTGGAATGGTTTTCTTCTTTATCGAACAACTCAATTTGTTCATTCAATGAACTTGTTGAGGCATTTGTAAACCATTTCCATGTTCATGTGAATCCTAAGATGACCTTGGCCAATTTGATGAGATGCAAGCAAAAAGAAGAAAAGATAACTGACTTTATCTCTATCAATCACTTTATTCCTAAATCGATGTTAAGGTCCCTGACCCTCACCTTCAAAATATGTTCATTGAAAATTTGCAAAGCAATATTCAAGACAAGCTCACTATGATGAAATTACCATTCTTCATGCACTTGTGTACTGCCCTCCACGATTATCAAAATTTGATTAGTATTCGACATACAAAGTCCACTTCTAGTCAAATTGAGAAGTTCAAGCCTGCAAACCAAAACAATTCCCAACCCTTTAGAAAATAGAGTAAAGGTTTCCTTCAATTCAATGCCCCTCAACAAACAACTCAAAATATTAATCTAAGGGTAACTTTTCCTTCGATTCCTTTTGGCCCAAGCCTATGGAGCCTATAAAACAATGAGAAGAATTCCTTTTCTTGTCTTATCAAAAGTTCAAGGCAAAGAAGATAGTAGAGCTATCCCTCTGAAACATGTCTTCATCCACCACTGAGCCTACCATCCTAGATGAAACCATGCTTGAATCTAAAGAGATTCTAAACAACCAAGACCAACCTAAGAAAAAAGCTTCACAGGTCTACCTCCTACAAGAGACCAAGAGACAATGAAAACAACCCCGTCACACCTTCTAGAATAAAACAAGTGTACAAAGTCAAAGAGAAAGTGGTAAAACAACCTCTTGTGGTTCCTTCCATTACACCCCTTAGGGAAGAAAAGAAACCCCACTCCTACACAAACAAAAATTGAAAACAAAACTAAAAGAAATAGAGGTGCTAGAGAGTGTAGGCATAGACATCATGCCATTGGTCATAGGTTACATGAAGAATTAAACAAATAAAATAAAAATACAAACTTGAATAAATAAATGCATGATGAATCTACCCCTTCCCCAACACAAAAAAATCTAATACAACAACTACAACAAGAGTTGAACTCTTCTATGGACATTATCATTCAACCTCCTATTGTGATTTACTTGGATGATGATGATGGCTAAAATTGATAAAGAGGTGCATAATAAATTGAATACATTATTTTCCTCTTCCATGAGTTTAAATGATAAATCTCTTACAAAGAGTGTTGAACTTAGTATTGATCCTAGTTCAACACTTGCTATTCTCCCCTTAGTTAGTTGTCCACCTTCGGTATACAATGAACATGATTGGGAGGAGGATGACATGCTTTAGGTTGACTCACATGTGCCTTACTAGTCTTTTGCATTAATTCTTAATCCTTTTCTTTTGTGTGATTGCATGTGTGTGATGTGATCCACTGTGACGTTTTGTTTGATGTTCTCTCTTTGTGGCATTCCTCTATTTGTACCTTCATTCTTCTCTGTCATAAATCTTTTATCCTTTTGCATTTTATCCTTTTCATTTGTCTTGATTTTCCTTTTTTGGGGATGACACAAGGTGTCGAGACATTCATGTCTCTTCCATGTTGACCCAAAATTATTTTCCTTTGCTCTTTTCATTATCTCTTTTCATTTGTCTTATGTTTTAATTTTGGGGATGATGCAAAGCATCGAAACATTCATGTTTCTTCCATGTTGACCTGAAAGGTTTTTCTTTGTTTTCCCTCTCTTTGTGGAATTCTTCCAGTTCTATGTGTATTTGGGGAATGATGATAGTTCCAAGCTCTCTAAAAAAAATTGCAACAAGAATGTATACTGATCCTAAATCCATAAATCCCTTATGTGTTTGGTGTTTTCATTCTGGGGGGCAACCCCTCTCTTTTCTTTTTCTTTTACATAATGCAACTTAATTTGGAAACATAAGACTTGGCATAGGGCTTTCCAAGTTAGTTATCATGTCTTTTTTATTATCATTTATAATTTGCTACTTTAAAAATTAATTTCTCATAGCATGGTGTTTAGCAATTTCTTTAAAGTGGGGGCATACATTGGCATTATTATTTTGCATTTTTTTTCTTTTTCATGGTTCATGGTGTATTTTTTTACTTCATATGATTTGTTTTTCGCTTTGTGGATGGCATTGGGTGTGATGTCCCTCAAGGGTGTGATCTCTCTTAGCATATTGCATTCCTCTTAGTGGCTTGATGCAACACACTACATCCCCTAAGTTGTGAATTTTCTATTATTTGATTGGTCCTCTCTTAGAGACATTAGGCATAATGTTCCCTAAGATAAAGACTTTGCATGAACTAAGCAATACTCCTTTGAATGTTTCTTATTTTTCGTTTGTATTTATATGGCCACCTTGCATAACACAACTTGCATTCACGTGGAGTGATCTTGTTTGTTCATGACCTCCAAGCATACGAAGTTTTGTTTTCCTCATGAAGCTCAAAAACCATTTTTTTGTGGTGCCTTATTAAATTTATCAGGGGGTATAACTTTGGTATGGTTTGAGCGAGAAGCCTGACTGAGGCATGACTTTCCCCATAGCCACTTGCATGTGTGTGTGAGTGCATACTAGCCATGAGTGTATGTGTCTCACCTTCTAAGACTTCTCACCTAGCGGATAGCCTGAAATTCTGTCGCCTCAAAGTGAGTATGCATTTTTGAGACAAACAATTAGGGGAAATTTACATAAAAAATGGACCTCCTAAGGAACTCTAAATTTTTTTTTATCTCAAGTAATACAAATTATTTAAATATAAAAAATATAAATTACTTAATTACATGAGTTAAGTGGGGACACATGTTTCTATCATAATTCCTTAAAAAACTCAAGTCCATTATTTTTTAAAAAGTGGTAACATATATTTTTATTAACAAAGTCAAGTTCACTTTTCATTTTAGATTATTTCTTTTCTTGATTTTTTATTTTTTATTTAAAAAATCTTAAACTCAAGTTCATTTTTTTTAAAAAGTGGTAACATATATTTCTATGATAATTTATTAAAAAACTCAAGTTCACTTTTTTTCTTGATTATTTGTTTTTATTTAAAAAATGGTAAAGTAAAAGTAACTTTAGATATTTTATTTTATACTTAATATTTTATTTTATATAAAATTTATATACTAGTATATTTATATTTAAAAATATATATCTAAAGTAGTCAAGTGATATCTCTTTTCCATAGTTTATTTGATTTTCTCACCCTTTTTTGCTTCCATCATTTTTTATTTTTTAATTTTTCCATTGTTTTTGGTTTGATATTTTTTGTGATTTTCTCCAACTTTTTTTCCTTCCAATTGTTTCCATTTTTTTCAATTTCCTTTTTTGTTTTATTTTTTATTTTTCTAATTGGTTTTATTTTTATTTTTCAAATTTCTTTTTTAGTTCATGTGATTTAGCTTTGGCTCCTTCAACAATTTTAATTTCTTTTTGGTTTTATTTTGTTTTCAAATTTCTTTTTTAGGGTTTATTTTTTTATTTCTTAAGTTTTATTTTTTATTTCCTTTTTTGTATTTTAACTTTTTTTCTTAGAAAAAATGGAAAATGGACTGAATTTGTTTCATAAAAATAATTTATTAAAATAAGAAGTATAGATGAGTTTTATTACAAATTAATTTCATTCCAAATTTTTAAAATATTCTTAAGAAAAAAATTGTTAAAATATTTTTGAAATGCTTTTTTTATATTTTTTTGTTTAGAATGAATTTAAAAAAAAAAACATAATAATTTCTCTAATAGGACTTAAGAATATAAATCTAAAAAACAAAAAGAATATTTATATTTAGAAAGATGAATGAGATAGAATAGGATAGGTAGAGTTAAATTTGCCATTATGAGTCAATTCATAGGATTTTAGAAAGTTTTATTTATAAAATAAATAATTTTAGTTTTATTTTGGATGATGTCACCGTTACGGTTGATGTTATCTTTTAATTGATTTTTGATAACTCAAAAAGCTAATGATGTCATCCTTAGGAGGCTCATTTTTTAATGTAAATTTCCCCTAATTGAACCTAGATCTAATCCACATCATGATGGAAAAATAGTTGAATCTTGATTCGACTCTCTTTCATCTTTTACCTTTTATCTTTCCTTTTTTTTTTCTTTGATAGTGTATTCTTGTGCTTTGTTATTGCTATTTATCATTTTCATGTTTGTTCTTTTGTCCCTATGTTGGTTTGTTGTGGGTTCTTGATCCTGGGGGCTTGATCACCCCTATTGATCATTGTCATCCCATCGTGCTAGCATTAGTACACTTGGACCCCTCTTGATGTGTGTTTGTCTACTTTAGTGTGATTTTGAATCAAGTTCATCCTCTTACTAAAGTGGGGGATAAATGTAGTGTCAAAAAATGTTGTCAAGGACATTTTCACACTTGTTTGGGCCCTCCTTGTGAACTTGAGCTTAATGATGCCTTGATTTACTGTTTTAATGTGGTTGACACATTCATATTAGGTCTTGGGCCCTTGTGAACTAATGGATTTAAATGGTACCTTGCTAAAGTGTTGTGAAGTGTTGTAACACACTTTCACACTTTTCTAGGGTCTTATTAATTAATTACACATAATAAAACTCTTTTTAATCTTAATCTTGCCTTATTTTAAGTGTTGTAAAGTGTCGTGACACACTTTCACAATTTTCTAGACTTTTAATAAATAATTGGGCTTTCTTATGCTTTAATTGGCCATATTTTGCATCCATCGGCCCCATTAATGCATTTTTTTAAGGATAATCCTGACACCAATCATTATCCAATCATAGTTCAGGTGTTTCAAGTTTGAATGTCCCATATTTAGTGATCTAGGACTCTTTCACCACCTTGGGTGAATGAGTCCCACCTAGATCCTTTAGTCCCAAACCTGATTTCACACATTTCTAAGCATTTTTTAAATTGGTCCCAAAAATTAAGCCTGGTGGGACTCATTTGCCACCTTGGGTGAATGAATCATGTGTGGCCTAAAATAAAAATTAATTCAAATTTTTGGTAGGATTTTATTCTCCTAGATTTGATGTTGGCTTGTAGTGTTGTAATTTCAAGAATTATTGCATAATTGAGTATAAATAACTATGGACACAGAAAAAGTAACCCTTCTACTTTTTCATGTTCAGGCCCTTTTAGTGGATTTTGGCTTTATTTTTTCCTATATTTAATGTTGTAATGTGACCAACACATTCACATTAGGTCTTGGACCCTTTTGAATCATTAAGACTTTTAGGTTGTCTTGTAAAGGTGTTGTGAAATGTTGTAACCCACTTTCACACTTTTCTAGGACACTTTCATCGTAATTCACCTAAATAACTCCTTTTTATCACTTACCAAGTCTTATTTAAAAGTGTTGTAAAGTGTTGTAACCCACTTTCACGCTTTTCTAGACTTGGCTTCACTAATTCAACCTATTTTCGTGTTTAAATGACCCCTTAATACACTTTCTAACCTTTTTTAAGTGTGTTTTTGAGGATATTCCCATTGGACAGCATTTAATGCCCTTAAATTCCTGACACCCACTTAATTTTCTTAAGTGGGACTAAGTTTCCAATAGGGGCGACTTAGTCCTTTTTGGCTCAAAACTCAAAATTATTTTAAATTTCTAGCGGGATTTTGTCATCTAACCCTTGAGGTCAGCCTATGATGTGTTATTTTTGGGAAATTTTAGTAAAAGCGTCTATAAATAAGGGTTTTTCCCCTCATTTTTCATCTTCTACATCCTCCTAATCTGTTGCACTCTCATAAATCATTAAGCATTCAATCTCACAAGCATTCAAGCAATCAAGCATAATCAAGTCATCCATTGGAGCACTTCATTACATATCTTTAGATTTCTACATCAAGAGTTTGGTAAGTATATGACATTGCATGTTGTTTATTTATCATTATCTTTCTATTTCATTTCATTTCATAGGGTTTGATTACCAAAGTGGGGTTTGACCAAGGCAAACCCCTTTACTCTAACCCTCAACCATTTTTCCCTCTTTGCATGTGTGTTTGCAGACTTTGTGGGCAGATTTGTCAAAGGAATTGGTGTTGAAAAGTGGTCAAGAATTCATCTAACTCATTCAAGTCAACACAACCCTAATTCAAGCTTGGAAACACTTTTTATCCCATTTTTTGTAGAATCAAGTGCAGACACCTGTTAGGAAAGAAAGTGCAGACCTAAAGCTACAAGATTTTGTCTCGAGATTTTTGAAATCTACAGGTGGTCTAAGTCGCCACTACTAGTATATTAGTCCTACTTCTGGGCTTGAAAAGTGGTTTCTACATTTTTGGATACCCATTTGGCAAATTCCTGTTTTGGCAGGTTTTCTCAAAATTGGGACTAAGCCTCCCAGCCTGGCGTAAGTAGCCTAGTTAGCATTTTCAATCAAATTTTTAGGATTCTAGAATCTCCCAACATCAAGTTTCAGATTCCAAGTGAACCTCTCTATTTTTGTTTAGTTATTTCATCATTTACTTGCACTTTTAGGTGTTTTTTCTTATCACATTGTGTTTTCAAACAAGTTGCATTTCTTAGGTTTTGCATCATTAGATCATTTCATTTTTAGATCAGTGCATTAGTACATCATAATTATACATAATACATCTCATTCACATTAACTTTGAGTGTAGAAATTTGCATTTTGGACCCCATTTCTTTCTCCTTTTAGGTGAAAAACCATAGGAGCTAAAGCAAGTGTGGGCAATCCAAAATCATTGTCCACAAATACAAGGTTATTTCACTCATTTTAATCCAAGACTTTTGTGAGAGCATTCCTAATAGAAAATTGAGTTCACAAGAGCATTCAAGTGTCTTCAAGAGTAGATTATCAAGCATTTTAGAGCAGCATTCAAGCATCAATCATCATGTCAATGATTTCATGCATCATGTTTGTTATTGTGCTAACAATTGTGGTGTAGTATTTTGTGATTCAAGCAAGTGATTCATTCAAGATCAGTATCATTCAAGCAAGAATCATTTAGTCTACATCCATTGCAGCCATTTAAAGCCTATTTACAACACTTTATTGCAAGGGTTTGGTGAGTTGCAACATTGTCATTTTTTCATTCATCATTCTCTATTCTTATTTGATTTCATTTCTAGGATTGATTTCCAAAATAGGGTTTGGCCAAGGAAAACCCCTATCCACTAACCCCACAACATTTTTCCCTCTCATTTGTGTGTGATTTGCATGTCTAGGTTGTAGATTTACTAAGGATAAAGATTAGAGAAATTTTTTCAAGAACTCAAAGTTTTCAAAGTTGTCATCAAGCCTTGGAGAACCTTGGAGAATACCTACAAGTTGCAAATTAGAGATTTGGATCCAAAAATCACTCAGGAAGAACAAAGCAAATAGAGAAGACCAAGATCAACATTTGAAGTTTTAGAAAATCCTAACTACACTGATTCACCACTTCTAGTGAATAATTCCAAGCTCTAATCAAACTTCAAAATTTTGCAGATTCAAATACCCATTTGGCAAATTCTTATTCCCGCATAGTTTTCTAGAAATTGGATTGATTCACCTAGCTTGGTGAATGAGTCCCATCTAGCTTTAAAGTCAGAATTTTTAGTGTTTCGGACCTCCATTCAGCCATCTCTAGTTTCCTAGGTGCACACCTTTGGTTTTTTAGTTTTCTGTTTAATTTCATTTACATTTCTAGGTCATTTAGTGTTAATTTGCATTCAATTAGAGTTTTACATTGCATCTTACATTTCATTTTTTTTTCAAGTCTAAACTTGGTGGTGAACCCCTTAATAGATCATATTCATCCCCTAGGACAACCCTCTTGCAAGATCTCTTTCTCTTTTGTATTGAGATCTCAAGGGTTTTTTCTTGAGTGAAAGTGAGTGAAAATTGCCCTTTTAGGTCCTAAACCCTCGAGAGGAAAGTAAAAAAACAAATTTTCTTCCTTTTAGATAGTGACCCAAGCCAAACCCTTTGAGTAGCAATATGTTGGAAAACAATTCCTTCCAATAATATTGGATGTATTCATAAAACCAAGGCATGGCTATGGATGAAGAAGAACATCACAAATAGATGAAAGTTTGAACATAGAATAATAGGAAAAGCAAAGGTGAAAATTTTTCATCAAAATGAAAGATGAAATGACAAGCTCATTAATTAAAGAGACAGTTCTGAACAGGGTGTCATTAAAGAAGGCCATCATAAGTGAATACCAACAATGGCAATAGATGTGTAGAATAAGGAAAGTATATCTAGACAAAATAGTCAAAACACCATGTCAACTCAAAAAGACATCAAAGGTGGGGAACAAGAAAAAATGGTAAGGATGCCAGGGTGTAATGGGTGATACAAACATTGGGGCACCTATAAACTAAAAGAAGTGTGGGGAATAAGAAGGAAGAAGGAACAATAAGAGGGAAACCAAATTTTAATCAATAATAGGCCTTGCCCCCATCAAATGGGAAAAGCTTACCAAAATAAATATATATATATATATATATATATATTAAATTCTTTAACAAAACTATTAAATACATATATAAAATTATTATAATTGTATATGCATAAAATTGGTCATGTCTAAATTCTGGCATTTAATTAAATATTTTATTATTTAATTAATTTCTCTAAAGTCCTCTACATATGATTAAATTTAATTAATTTAATTATATTGCTCATTCACTTTATTCTTCCACCGTAATTAAATAAATTCACTTTATTTAATTATTCCACATGTCTACTTAATTAATTAAATAAAATACTCTTTATTTACTTTAATTAATTATCACCTTATTGAATTTAATTAAGTCTTTTGATTTAATTAAATTTAAATATTTCCTTTCTCCTATTAAAATCTTTCTTCTAATTAATTAAATGTTTTATTTAATTAATCCACATGTCATTTCTTAAGCAATTTAATTAAATATCTTTCATATCTTTTCAAATCATAATTAAATATTTTATTTAATTATGAAATCCTCCATTATTCATCAAATCTTAATTAAATATTCTATTTAATTAAGAAAATCTTCCATGTCACCAATAAATGAATAATGAATTTGATAAATTCATTATTTATCTTCAAAATCTTTCCAAAATCTCACAAAAAGATGATTTTTACAATTCATCTTTATCATCTCATCTTATCTCTTCTTCGAAAAAGGAAACAAAGCTTGTTTTATGTTTTCTTCTATTTTTCTCTCTAGTCTCATCCATCTTCGATCGCCCAATCTGCCAGGAATTTTCACAGTCGTTGATCATATCAACCAATCAGAATATTTCAAAAACTCTATAAATATCCCTACAAATCCAAGCATTGGTTAAACACAACACACATACATTAGAGCTTACTTGCATTCTAGCATTATCATTATCATTCTTAGCTTTTGTAATTTCATAATCTTTCATTTTAATATTCATCATCATGTTAATCATATCTTAGCATAGCATGCATTCATATTCCATCGTTCTCTAGGAAGACCGTTTGTTGAAGCCTAGCCCAAGATCTGACAGCACGCTGGAATAAAAAAAAACACTGGAGATAGAGGACAATAGGATGACATCAATGACAAAATACTGAGTTCACGTTTCTTGTATTTGATTTTCTATTTTTGATATAATGTTCTATCGGTGTGTTTTGATTTGTTTAATAAACATTTGATACACTCTAAAAATCGATCACACATTTTTGGCGCCCACCATGGGGCCTTGCCCTATTTTTAACATCTACTTGCAAGTTTTTATGATAGGTTTTACGATTTGGAATTTAGCTTTCTGATGAAATTTTCCACTTTAGCGCATCTGTGGGTTTTTGTAGTGTATGCAGGATTTTGATAGCGCTTTTACAGATTTTTTGGCGCATCCAAGAACTATTTTGGTGCATATAGGCAATAGAATGGAACATATGAGGAACAAAATGATGCTTATAAGGAACAGAATGGTGCATACACTCGGTCTACTTTATTAAAAAAATTGTAAAAGAAAATTTATTTGCATTTTCTTTTAGCACATTTGAGACTTATTGTAGCACATTTAAGGATTTATGTGGAACTTTTACTTTCTGTTTTAGCGCATTTGATCTTTGTTTTAGCGCATATGAAGGATCTTTTAGCACTTACAAGTTTTAACTAAACAAAGTTCTGAGTCTGACGCTTCCACAGATAAAGCTTTTTCTGGTTAAAAAAAGCAACCGACTATGTGCAGGATCATTATGGGCCAAAAAGTGGCAATATGATGGGTATGTGGCTAACAACTATTTTTTTACCCAAAATTGATGAAATAAAAGGGGTTTTAAAGGAGAGATTCCCGCTTTCCACCAATATAAATTATGCTTTATTTTGAATTTAATAAATAATTATTATTCATTTTCTATTTGAATTACAACTAAAGTCCTATTGATAGGCTGATTTGAAAAAATCTATACCTTTCAATGGTATCACATTTTTGAATCCAAAACATGTGTCACATTCTATGCTTTTCATACTATAGGATTAAAAAATAAAATTTGAATTTCATGAAGTTTTGACCAAGTTAAGGTGGTCGACATAATGAAGTTTTATATTTTTAAAAAGTTGTAATAAAAATCATAATTAATTATTTACTTGGAAAAAATACAAAAAAATATGCATCACATTAGGCATGAGTCCTCTACTTATATCTAAAATATTGTAAAAATTTTTTATCATTTTATTGTGGTTAGGGTGGTTAGACAAACACCTACTTCTGATTTTTTCCCTGAAATTTAATTACCATTGCACTGAAATTTCAAATTTTCACCAAATAGATTTTTTTTTTTAAAACATACCTAGTAGTTTAGAAACTACATTCAATTTCCTACAAATTCTATTCTTACACATTTTTAAAATAACATAAATAACTTATTCAAATTTTTACGTCAAGTTGCCTAACTCTGATTTTTCTAAATTTTTTGCTACTTAAGGGCTTGTTTTTTCCATGATGATCCTGCACATACCCAACCCTAGGATAGTCACATCTAGTTAAAAAGAATCAACCCTAGGGTAGACATGGATTAAAATGAAGCAATCTAGGATAGTCACCATACAATGATTTTTGCAGTTAAAATGAATCCCATGCTTGTTGTGAATCAACATCTTCACATAGATTAGATCATTGTTATTTGGTGCTCTAAAAAGAATATTGTTTTCTAAGTTGTCTGTGGCAATAGGTCTATGCTCTCCCCTTAATTGGGTGATCAGAATACTAAACTTTCCTTTTCAATTAATGCAATTTTAATGCTTTATTACATCCTGTAGAGGGCCTGCTCTTGTGGGAAAAATTACTCACCCAAGAGGAACGACCCAAGTGGGTTCAAGCCAAAGCCAGGCTATTCCACTCCACTATAAAATTTAAAGTAAATATGGGGAAACCCACTTTTGTCGATATTGTGCAAGATAACCATCCCCAAAGCCTTTGTTTTAAAGGTTGGGAGGTCTCCTAAGGGATTTTATTATTGTCGCACTGAACAGAAACCCTTACTACGAACCTAGTGTAGTAGCCAACCGAATTCAATTTCTGAACATCCTAATAATCACAGTGCAAGGGGAGGGAAGAATCTACCCCCAAGACACTCACCATATAACTTCCAAGGACCGTTTCATTAGGGGATCCGATATCCACTTCTGTCACTCTGAGTACGTTCCTAGAAAAGACAAAAACATGGGCGCCCCTTCAAGGGTGACACGACTGTGTGAGTTGATGTAGTTCTAAGATGTGGGTTATGGTTATTATGATGACCTACTTGAGTACTAAGAGTGAGTCTGCCTGAATTATCGGTTATGTGTGAAACCTGTGAAAACACTTTTTGAAAAACATTTTTGAAAAACATTTTTGAACATATACTTGATGTTTAGCATAGGGCTTAAAAACAATTGTTTTCAGAGTGTTTGTTGTGTTTTCAATCATATTAACTCATATAAAAGATCATCCAAAATGAACATACAAAAATTCAGCTAAAAACTATTCAAAACTATTTGAAAAACTGCTTTGGAAAACTGTTTTAGCACATATAAGACACAGAGTAGTGCATATAAGGTTTGTTCTAGCACATTCACTGGCTAGTTCAGTGCTTTTAGAGCTTGTTTTAGCGGATAGACTGTATATTTTGTAAACAATTTTTTTTTGTCACTATTAAAGCATTTTTCTGTAGCGCATATAGGACATAGAGTAGCGCATATGAGGTCTGTTGTAGTGCATTTGACTATTTCTCAGGCACATATACCTATTTCTGCACCACATACAAGGTATAGAGTAGCACATCTATCACTATTGAAAAATCTAAGTTTATCACATCTTCGGTCCAGTAACATTTTGACATTTCTCTCATGCTTAGAGAGTGGAAATCAACCAAATTTATCAAGAAATCGATTGTCAATAGAATCAAGAAACCTAAGAAACATTTAGGTTACAAGAAAACCTTGCAACGTAGAACCTTTTTTTATAAAAGTCAAAACATCTTTCTTCATCACCGTGAGTTTCTCCACAGATACCAAGATTTTGCTAGAGGGTTTACTGACGAGTACGCTGTAGAGCCTTTATATTCACGAGAATATGTCCAGAGAAGAGCTCTATCTCAATGACACAATCACAATCAGCCTTTGAGTTTGATTATCTACCACAACCTTCCATTGAAATCCAACACATCCCAGTCAAATCCTTCAATGATCTTAATTAGGTTATTTGATATACTTATCATTCTTCGAAAACAAGGATCAAATCTTAAAAGAGCACCTTTCAAACAATTTTTTGATTATTGATTCAACTTCCTCAATAGGATTCTGATATCCTTTATCATTGGAAGCCACAATCAACAATTAGGAAAATCTTTTGATCATATCATAAGATTTTCCTCTTATCAAATCAAAACATCATCCTTTGTGCACTTATCAAATTGTGATCTAAGTCTAGAAGAACATTTCAAAATCATATGCCTATTTTTACAAGATCTCAATACAATAAGCTGAAAGAGGATATTCAACAGGAAGATCATACCCAAAGAACTCAAGAAGAAGGTGAGAATAGTAATCCCATTTATAGTGTGAGTTGAAATCCCCTCTTTAACAACATGGCTGAAAGAGAAGAAAATCCATTCCACAAATATAGGGATATGAGCAAAACTCCTGTAGATACTGATGATGAATGACATGAAGAACATCTTAGAGAGGTTGAGCAAGATCTAAAATTTCACAAAGCCTTAGAAAAAAATTTGGAGCGCAATAAAGAAAAATATTTCTTGTATCTAGCTAACAAAGGAGCTAAATTGCCTCATGATTTTGATATTGAAAACATAAAGAGTAATCCTGATGAAACACCCTTGTCTGATATTAATGCCTTGTCTCAATAGATTAAAGCACTACAAGGACAAATTAAAGATCTACAAGGGGTCTGATCCACAACAAAGACATGCTCTTGATGACATATATCCTTATCCTTTTGATCGATGTCTCAACATGATCCCGTTTCCCAAACATTGTGAGATCCCAAAGTTTGATCGTTATAATTGGAAATCAGATCCAATCGATCATATCAGAGACTTCTGAAATATGACTTTAGAGTTTTCTCATGAGGACACATACTTGATACGTTTGTTTCCTAGAAGTCTTGGAGGCCAATCTATGGAATGGCTATCGAAAATCACACTGCTTGTCAAGACATTTGAGGAATTGATTAATGAGTTCATATCACAATATTCCTACAACATACAACATCAAATAACCATGATTGATCTTTGCAAGGCTAAACAGAAACCTGGTGAACCATTCATCACATTTCTTCAGAGATGGAGAAGATTGTTTGCTAGGTATCCACATCATGTTCCTGAAAAGGAAAAGATTACCACTTTCATAAACTTAGATCAAGAGATGAGCTACTATCTTAATCTTCATTGTCCTCCCTCTTTTCAAAACATTATTGAAAATTCCATCACCATTGAGAGTGCCTTGGTATAGAGAGGGATAATAAAACTTGATAAGGACAATCCTAGCTCGTCGAATCACCACAATGAAAAATCTAAGTTTTGGACTCGCAACAAAAATGTGGTGAATGATGGTGTTGTAGATGCAAATCATGTCTTTACTAAGCCATTTGTTCTTGGTGCTCCAAGCTCTCCTCGCAACAATAACTATAACAACGTCAACTCGGTCTCAAATCAGGGAAACAATCCTCCTCCTCTAAGGAATAATGTGAATCAAACTTCTATTCCCAATCAAGGGAATTCCAACAATCAAGGTTACCATGGAAACGATAAAAAAATAATTCCCTAGGAAATACCTCAAACACAAATCCGCAACGATCTTCATTCTTCTCTAACAGAAGAACTTTTACTCCACTGGGTCAATCTTTAGAATCTGCATTCAAAGAATTGATGGCTAAAAATGTTCTTACTTTTCTACCTCAATGCAACTTTGAACCCAGTGTGAAGCCTCCATCACAGAATGATGCATACTATTGCGATTATCATTGATACAAGGGCCGTCGTAGAAAACATTGTCAAGCCTTGAAAAATAAATTCCAAGACTTAATCAAGAATGGCACCATCACAATAGAAGGACACCAACAATCAAACGAAGACCACCAAGCATTTCGCAACCCTTTGTCCAACTATCAAAAGGGTGAGTCTTCTGGAAAAAGTGTGAATCATATCAATGATCATATAATCAATCATGTCTACATTGATGACGAGCAGGTCAATGTTATAAAAGTTAAGGAAATGATGGAATATAGAGAAGTCAACACAAGAACAAGAGCACAAGAAAAATTTGTCTTAAAGGATGCTTCTTCAAAGACCACTATGCCCCTATCTCAACATCAATATGACTTAGTCAACCAAATTGGAAAAACTCCTGCTCATATTTCTATCTTAGAACTCCTGAAGATTTCCCTAGCAGACAAGGAAATTCTAGAAAAGGCCCTCGTTGAAACAACTGTATCCACTGATCTGGAGGTGGACCAATTTCAATCCATGGTGGGACACTTATCCTCACCCACATGCCTCTCATTATATGAAAAATATGACGTCTCCATGACACATCCCCATAATTCATCGCTATATTTAGAAGTCATGATCCACAAGTTTTGTGTCAGACACGTCCTAATAGATGGAGGTGCTGGTTTGAACATATGTACTATGAAGTTAGTTCAAGCTTTAGGATTTCCTGAGGACTCCATTGATCCCAGAAGAAAGATTACTATTAAATCCTACGATGATGAGGAAAGAGCATCCAAGGGTTTAATCATGCTACCAATTAGAGTAGGACATGTTATCAAGAATACTTTCTATCAAGTATTAGATCGTGATCCTGCATACAACATCTTGTTGGGTCATCCTTGGATCCACAAAATGCAAGTTGTCCCATCCACATATCATCAATGTCTTAAGTTTCCTTATGATGGATAGGAGATCACAATACCGACTAATAATTCAAATAGTCAGACTTGTTCCAACATCAAATCTAGTCAAGACACTTTGGTTCCCAACAATCGAGAAGCTCCTGCTAATACTTCTCTCAAAATTGATACAAAAATCAGTTAGTTAACCAAAAGCTTTGACAAGCAACTACAGTTCAAGGACAATGGAGTAGGGGAGTAATCCCTTTGTCTTGCTAATCTACCTATATCACCTCGGTCACATGGACAACCCTCTATCACACAACAACAAATATTTGTAGCATCAACAACTGCCGAAAGAGCCAAATACAAAGTTTAATGGATGATTTATCAAAGAAAAATTCCCCATGGAAGATTCTAAGGATAGAGAAGTTCTAAGTTGGCTCTATAAATATGAAGATGAAGTAGTTCTTAATGTCAAACTACCTACCGATCAATATGGTAAAGGATATTCAATCATGCAAAAGATGGGCTATGATGGCAATGGCCCTATCGGAAAGAGAAAAGGAGTAGTTGAGCCTATTCACCTTCTAGGACTTGTTGCAAAAGATAAAATAGGACTAGGCTATGATACTAACTCAAAAGAAGTAACATCTAAGCAGTTGCATGATATTGTTCTCACATTGCAAGAAGGGTTTGATACAAGAGAAGCATGTTTGAAAACAATCAAGAATTTTGTGGATAATAACTCTAACACAGACTTTGGTGAATATGAATGGGACACCATCCACAATGATGAGTTCTAGAGGGACAAAAAGGTTGATGTGGTACACAAGTACACCCCAATTCTAATCGAAGGTGAAGAGTCAGGGTCCCAACCATAAGAATATGAACTACGAGGTGACTATGATTCTAGTGATACCGAGTTACATTTAATCGAACAAGACTATCGTGATAACAGTACCATCTTTGATCTACCTCATGCCTTGGATCCTACAAACAACTCCATTATGACCATAACCATAGACAATTTCATGCAACCTAATGATCCGCTACCACTGATCCATCCCGATCTCATTGACTGGGATTCATCTAGACCTATCAATTTACCTATGTTCCCAAGTGACGAATCTATCGTGAACTTCCTTTCCATAGATGACACAAATGATTGTTCCACTAGAAATTTTTGGCATAGAGTCTTTAATCAAGAGAGTGTCAAGTCTCCTAGTTGCAAAAGTAAAAATCAAAAAGAAAGATCTAATGGTGAAAATCAGAATCTGGCAATGTTAGATCAAACAAAAGATAAAATAAAGAGAATATCGGATGGTGAAAACATTTTTAAGGCACCTAATGATGGGATACTTGACACTCTCTCCCAAAGCATTATCATGAGCGATCACCTATCTTGATTGAGCCTACAAAATCAGTTAATCTTGAAACTATAGAAAAACTAAGGATCCTACAATTAGCTGCATCAATGAAAGATAAAGAGGTACCTGAGTTCATGGAATTTCTCAGAGCAAATCAAGTCAACTTCACCTGGTCTTATGCAAACATGCCAAGTCTTGATCTTGATCTTATAATGCATCACTTGTCCATCAAACTAGGAGTTAAACCTGTGAAACAAAAACTTAGAAAGATGTATCCGCATGTGTGGCACTACTAGTTAAAGAAGAACTTTGAAAATGCCTTGATGTGGGATTTATAAGATCAATCGACTATGTAGAATGGATCTCCAACATCGTTCCTATGTCCAAGCCCAAAAAAAGTGTCAGAATGTGCACAAATTTCAAAGATCTTAATAAGGCATGTCCTAAGGATGACTTCCCACTTCCAAGCATCGATACTATAGTTGATCTGACAGTTGGCCATGCCATGTATTCACTAATGGATGGTTTTTCTAGTTACAACCAAATCAAGATTGCACTTGAAGACCAGGACAAAACAACATTCACATGTCCATGGGGGACTTACTGTTGGAATGTCATGCCTTTCAGTCTAAAGAACACCGGGGCTACTTACCAAAGAGCTATGACTACAATTTTTCATGAAATGATGCACACATTCATGGAATATTATGTAGATGACATATTGGACAAATCATACACAAGAGAAGGACATCTCGGAGTGTTATCAAAAATCTTTGCAAGGTTTGAAAAGTTCAAAGTTCGCCTCAACCCCAAGAAATGTGTTTTCGGGGTTACATATGGGAAGCTCTTAGGATACATAGTATCAGCAAAAGGAATTGAAGTAGATCCTACCAAGGTGAAAGCAATCATGGAAATGCCTCCGCCAAGGAATATCAATTAATTGAGGTCATTATAGGGACGACTTCAATCTATACGAAGGCTTATTGCACAGCTGGCAGATAAAAGCCTACCTTTCACACATCTATTGCATAAAAATGTTCCTTTCAAATGGGATAACAAGTGTGAAATGGCATTTCAACATATCAAACAATACCTAATGAACCTACTAGTTCTAGTACCACCAAATCTAGACAAAACTCTAATCTTATATATTGTCGCAATAGAGACATCTTTAGGGGCATTATTAGCACAAGAGGACTCTACAGGAAAAGAACGTGCAATTTATTACATAAGCCAAACGCTAACAATTCATGAACTCAACTACACTTTCATTGAGAAGGCTTGTCCCGTAGTGGTCTTTTCCTCACATAAATTTTGACACTACATGTTGACTCATACAATCAATCTTGTTGCAAAGATTGATCCACTCAAGTATCTACTAAGCAAGGCTACATTGACAAGAAGGCTAGCAAAATGGGTCATAATCTTGAGCGAGTTTGACATTCATTATGTTGATCGAAAAGAAATCAAAGGAAAAGTTATCACTGATCAACTAGTTGAAGCACCACTACAAGCAGAGCATCCCATGCACATTGAATTTCTAGACATTGATGTCTTCACTACAAAATCAAAGCAACCTTGGTCTTTATACTTTGATGGTTCTTTCACTCAACACGGATCAGAGGCAGGCATACTCTTTGTCACCCCTCAAGGAAATACCATTCCTCAATCATATCGGCTAATGTTTCCATGCACTAATAACATAGCCGAATATGAAGCTTTAATCACTAGACTCAAAATAGTATTGGAATGGAGGATCACATAACTACAAGTTTATGGTGACTCACAGTTAGTCATTAATTAGATCAATGATGATTATCAGACCAAAGATGAAAAATTCTTGCCATATAAGAAAATGGTTGACAATTTCAAGAAGTACTTCGTAGATATCAAGTTCATACAGATTCCAAGATTTGATAACAAAGTAGCTGACGCTATGGCCATGATTGCATCATTGCTACAACTCCCAGAAAATTAGGCTTGCTATGAATTTCTGGTGGAACAATCATGTGCACCTGCCTATGACACACCTAAAAGCCATATCATTTGCCACTTAGTAGGATTAGATTCACCTTGGTATGGCAAGATTTATGCCTACCTAAAAGATGACATTTTACCACCCGACCTATCTTGTAACCAAAAGCACAATTTTATTGGCCAATCCTCTCGCTATTCACTTATCGCTGACACCCTTTATCGCCGTGGTCTTGATGGTACTTTACTTTGATATCTTGAATGTGACGAATCTGACAAGGCTTTACAAGAATTTCATGGTGGCATTTGTGGTACTCATTCGAGTGGACTGACCTTATCCAAGAAATTGATTCTGGATGGGTTACTATTGGCCGACTATGGAGAGGGAATCATTCACTTTTGTGAAAAAATGCTCAAAATGTTAGATTCATGGGAATCACATCCATGCTCCTACACAAGAACTTCAACTGTTCATGCCAACTTGGCCATTCTATCAATGGGGGTTAGATCTAGTTGGCAAGATTCATCCCTCATCATCAAATAGACATAAGTTTATCATCACAATGAAAAATTACTTTACCAAGTGGATTGAGGTAGTACCTCTGACTAAAGTTACCAACATACAAAAATCATCATTCATACTCAACTATCTCATTTGTCGGTATGGAATTCCCAACTCCATTATCATAGATAATGGATGACCATTCAAGAATTAGGATGCTGATGAACTTTGTGAAAGATTCCATATCCAACATAGATAGTCAACACCTTATTATCCACAAGGGAATGTCCATGTAGAGTCCTCAAACAAAACAATACTAAAAATATTGAAAAAGACTATGAATGATGCAGGGAAAGATTGGCACGTTCAGCTTAATCCCGCATTATGGGCCTACAAAACTAGCATCTAAACGCCAACAAGAGAAACACCGTTTGCTCTTATCTATGGAGCAGAAGCCATTTTCCCACTAGAGGTTGAGATTCCATCACTAAGGGTATCCTTAAAGGGTCTCACAACAGATGATGAAGACAAAGTTTCTCAACTGCAAGAACTTGAACTCCTTGATGAGAAGAGACAAAAAGTAGCTGATCATTTGAAAGCATAACAACAGATGATGTCTCATAGCTATAATCATAAAGTCAAGCCACGTACCTTTTAGGTTGGTGATCTTGTTCTGAAGGAGAACCCACGCAATCAGCAAGACAAAGAGAAGAAAGGTAAGTTTGAACCAAATTGGTTGGGTCCTTATGTGGTCATCATCGTATACAGTTCAGGAGCATACAAACTATCAATGCCAGAAGGGGACTTGTTTGACGAACCTATCAAAAACATTCACCTAAAAAAGTATTATGTCTAAAGTAGTCATCATCTTCCATAAATGTCTTAAAAAAATCATAAAAACAACAAAAAAATTACAAAAATAGTAGAAAATGTCTTGAAAAAATCATAAAAACAACAGAAAAAGTCCTAAAGAGATACAAAAATAGCAGAAAATGTCCTAAAAAACTAATAATAATAATAACAAAAAAATCATCATAGGGTGAAAACTTGGCAACAGGCAGTCTATTGACAAGGAAAATACAAAAAATAAAAAAGAAATCAGAAAAATGTAATAAAAACAAATAGTGAAAATCTGGAAAATAGACACTATTTGTAGCTCTCCATCTATTAGTTCATGTTTTGTACTTAGCTTCTCAACCTTCATTTCATGCATCTTTCCATCATCTTAGGGCCATATCAGCATCATGCGGTCATCATTTTCCTAGAGTGATAATGTCTTACCATAGCTTGATCATTGCACATATCTATTTCAACAAGTTGTGTCAATACTGGGGCAAACATGGAAATACTAGGGGAAATCAACTTTCAGGTTCTACTAAAACAACTATACAATGACATAGAATCCAATCATGCAAACAAACAATCAAATCCTATGAGCAGCTATCCAATCATTGATCAATATCATAACAATTTTCAGCAAGTACCATATCATGACACATATCTAGATGATCTAAAATATGAATAATGTTTGGAATAATAGTATTATATTTTGAACAATGGTTGTTTGATTTTTTGATATCATCTCTCTGGAGCACACTCGAAGATATACTAAACTAGAGTGGCAAGGAAAGAAGATGATTTTTCTTTGTCTATTGTCTTGAGGTTAACTATCAATTTGGTGCAAATATGTCGTGAGACATGATTTCCAAAGCGTATCATTGATGATAGTTCCACATTTACATCAAAAAGTGGTTAGTCTTTGTCTATTTAAGCAAGAAATTCTCAGGTCATCTCAGTTCAATTATACCTTGATGCTTGTGTTCACTTGGTATATCAAAAACCATGAAAGTTGTACTCAGGTCATCATTGGTGCTAATTTCCCCTCTGATGCTTGTACATACTTCCAACATTTTAAAACGCTCTATGATGATTCAAAAATTCTAACAAACGGCTCAACAAATGGTTGGTTTTATATAGTTCCATTTCATTTAAATCATTATACATATCTACATACTGGATTTGCATCAAAATTTTAAAAAGGATGAACAAAAACATCAACGGTTGTCATGTCTCTTTATACTAGTTGTGGAGGACATTTGTTTCATTATCATCTTTCATCTTCATCCTCATTTCCTTAATCATTATCATTTCATCTAGGTCCTGTACATATCATATAGTTTATCATTTATCATTCATTTTCATATCATTTAGTTATCCATCATTATGCATTATCATTTCATTTATCATTTTTTATATCATGCCATTGATCATTCTCATATCATTCATTTGCATGTCATTTAGATCCTTTCATTTATCATTCATTTCTCCATTAGGTATTTTATATCATTTCCATTTTCATCTTATTTATCATCTTCGTATCATTAACTTTTATCATTTCACTTCATTTTAGCATTTCATTTCATTTCACTTTATCATTTCAGCACATTTCACTACATTATCATTATCAGTTCATTATCATTTCATCCTCATTTTGTTATCATTGGGTGCTACCACAATAATGGGTTACACTTTTTGGGACATCCTAATTTTTGCCTAAAATCACATATTTTTAGAAAATGCAATGATTTAAGAGTTTAAAGGTTCCATTTAAATTATTTAATTAAAGAGGGATTGATCAAATCCCCTTAGATCAAACCCCCTTGGATAGAACCTTGTTAGATTTAAACCATACCTATAATTGAGTCTCCTCTACACCTATCAAAATGTTGATAAAAGACAACTTTTGATTTACCTTTTGGGAAATCAACTGAATTCATTTAAAATTTATTTTTTGTAAACATGTAGCCCTTACTATATGCTTCCCAAAAGTATAATTTTAAATATGTTTAATTTGATTATTATATTTATTTTTTATTTCTTGTGAATGTAGGATTTTCAATGAACATCAAGTTCTTTGTTTCACACATACGAAAAAATAGAAAAATAGAGAAAAAAATTCTAAAAAATGCATGTGCACTAGGTATTGATGTGCTTATTCCAAAAAAAAAAGAATAAGTTAATTCAAATGAATAGAAAAAATGTTATGCAGGCCGAAGTACACCTTTGTCCAAATTATAATTACTCTGACTTGGAAAATTAATTAAAAAAAAAGATTTAACAAAAAATTATGAAAAAATATCCATGCACTAGATATTGGTGTGAAAAAAAATCATTTTAAAAATTAGAATTGTATCTTATCTATAAAAAAAGTTATGCGGTCCGAAGTAAACATCACTTTTTAAAAATGTTGATTAGTAGAAAAAATAAATTATTAAAAATTACATAAAATGACTCACATTTCTTTTTCTTTTCTTTTTTAAATATAATTAGAATCTACACAAAAGATCTAACAAATAACTAGTTTGATTCATCTTCAAATTCTTAATGGTTTAGCTACTATAGGTGTAAGAAAGTGAATATCTGGTGAAAAATCTCGTTTTTAATGTCAAGTTTGACCAAAAACTGTAACCCATTATTGTGGAATTACCCCATTATCATTATCATTATCATTATCAATTCATTATCATTTCATAATCTATTTGTCATTATCATTTCATTAGATTACCATTACACTATCATTTCATTACCTTACCATTACACTATCATTTCATTACATTTCCTTGCATCATCATTTCATTACATTTCACTACATTATCATTTATCATTATTTTCATTATTATTTTATCACCATGCTATTACATCATACATTTCATCTCATTGTTACACTCATCTATCATTTTCATATTATGCCATTTTTCACATAACATTTGATCCATCTCACATATTATTTCATATCATTTCCTAATTCATATACATATTACAAATTCATGATACATCTCATAAACACAACATCCATCCCATCATCATCATTGATTGCATTTGAATAATCCAAAAACAAAAATTTCATACATACATTACATTTCCACATCATTTGCAAAACATACATTTTCATAACATGTCCTATCATATATCATATCATTTCAACATGTTGAATTTTTAAACATATCATCCACCTGCATGGCATCATTAGTACACATCACAAATTAGATCATAAAACGAATCATCCTACATCACATCATACATATCAAAATCCATCTCATCACACATAAAAATGCACATCATCATCTCAATATACAAAACACCATCAAAATTCATTGTTGCTGCATATCATCGCTCATCAAATATACATACAAATGTCCAATGTCCAATGAAACTAAACAGTATAGAGAGATACATGAGATATGATCAAAACCAATATACATGCTCAGATACATCAATAAATCATGCATCAATAACTCAAGGCTGGTTGGTGGACCCCCCTGATGGAGCTAGTCTCGAGGATGATGGCCTACAACTCATCCCTACATCGGGATCCTGTCGAGGTCCTATCACCCCTCTGCTCTATGTAGTCGTCTATGATCTGCTCTTGGTCCTACTATCAGACCGAGGGTAAGTCTCTCTACAGTCGGGAGGACACAACTCCTCATACCTTACCCGGTAGTACTCGGCCTCCCTAGCCATCTCAAATCCCTCTGCAATGGCCTCTCACAAGGATGCACTCTCAACGGTGCCCATAAGTCTCTGTGCCACACCCTTTTCCTTCACTGCCCGCCGTCTAAAATAATCCCTCTCTGCTATCAACTAGGCCACCTATGGCTCTAGGGAAGGAGGAGGTACCTGTGCCTGTGCCTGTGCTTGTGCTTGTGCAAGTTGTGCCTATAATTACATTGTCAAACTCTGAGCCTGAGCCAACTGGCTCTACAACTGTACCTGTTGCCCCTAAAATGTCTGTACCTAGGCCTGTAGCATATCTATATGTGCCTACTGCGCTGAAGAGGTGACCTTGATCACTGTCTATCATCTAGTGTCACTCCTCGACCTTCGCACACCCTGAGAATAGCCCACGATGTCAATCCTCTGCCTCACTAACCTATGCTCCTCCCCTCTATCATCTCCACTATCATCCCCATCACCATCATCTAATTAAGCTCTCCTCCCCATCTCCACTCTCCTCCTCATCTCCACTTTCATCCTCTCCTCCACCAACTGCTTGCTCCCCACCTACCACATCCTCTTGTCTCCCAACCCTTGGTTGAGGTGCCACCATAATGGGTGTCGGCTCATCTAGACATGTGAACCGCGGAAATGGGTGTGTATGATAATAGATCAAGTACTCCTCAAACATTCCTACATCAATAATATCAGGCCTTCCATCCCATACCTCAGGCTGTAATGTTGTATACTTAGTATATGCAACCTGGTAAGAAATACAAGGACCTCATCTAGGCTCATCCTTGCACTGTCCGTAGTGCGCAACACCCTGAGGCATCCCCTGTGTGAATCCAAATTTCCTTTATACTCGCAAGGCCAAAAATATCTCTATGATGAATGGAGTGTGACCTATC
Organism: Sequoia sempervirens; assembly: GCA_007258455.2. Classification (NCBI taxonomy): domain Eukaryota; kingdom Viridiplantae; phylum Streptophyta; class Pinopsida; order Cupressales; family Cupressaceae; genus Sequoia; species Sequoia sempervirens. The sequence goes on from VDFB02060439.1 coordinate 25,336, forward strand.
AAAAAAATGGGGTATACATACAAACAACATCTCCAACTGATCGGTATCCCACGCCTCACAATCTGTGTAGGGCCTCCATACCACTGAATCTATATAATCCAAGGTCTGTCTCCAATACTCCACCTTGCCCAGCTTGGATTGGACAAGTGAAATAGAATATGCATATACCTACGACATACCTGGTGACCTCACTCTCGGACATAGTGGCCTCGTCACAGCAATACACTCCCATGCCTAGATTTGGAGCAGGGTAATGCCACACGATAAACTTGATGATCCTCTATAAACCACCTGGTGCAAGTCATGATATAAATGAGCTAGCATGCACCTCCCCTAGGCATATCTCCACGACTGAACCATCATCTACTCGATGATCCTCCCCCACCCACCTGATAGCCCCTTTCACCGGTGGTCCGGACAAAGGAAGCCTCCAATGAATGCACCTAACACTGTAGGTAAGGCTAGATATCCCCTAAAGTCTACCCACGACACCCAATATCCTGCTATATGCACATCACCATATACTCTCCTCAATGCCTCTATACCACCTAGCTCCTTGTGGTCATAGAACACAAGGGCACCTACCACTGGGATCCCCAAAATCCTATATACATCCTCCAGGGTCACCATCATCTCACCTGTCGGCAAATGAAAAGTATTGTGCTTAGAATGCCATCTCTCAGCTAGTGTGGTCAATAGTCCCTTGTTGACCTGAATAGGAGGCATCAACAACAGTGGGCCCAACCCACATCCCACTATCAACTACACATCTGCAGGTGTGAGATCTCGTATCCAATCCCAACCTGCCAAGAAGTGCTCTCTAATCTAGAGGTTTTTGAAAACCTCCTACTTTAGATCATCACAAAGGCAATCTATCAAATCCATATCAATCAAACTCATATCTATCTATTAGATCCATATCAATCAGACTCATATCAAGTGATCCATATCAATCAATGACTCATATCAGTGAACCATATCAAATACTCTATCTAAGTGACTCATATCAGGAAACCAATGCAAAATATATCTATCTGAATATCAAATCAATCTACTCTATCATCAATTATTATTTGTTTTCTTTTTAGGAAGACAAATTTATCAACAATCAAATCATCATCCTACTTGTACTTTAGTCATGAATGCAAATATATTTTTCAATCACATCATCTACTATTTCTTTTCTATCACAAAAAATAAATTTATCAGTAGTCTACTCTTTGTTTTCTATTTTGGGAAACAAAGTTATCAATTCAATCATTTATCAGATTTTATATCATTTTTTATCCACGTCAACTTGATGGCACAACAATTTATCTATCTATTGACCAAAGAAGCAATAATTCATCATCATTTTCATCATACAACATTCTATCTAAATTTTCCCAGATGTGCTACTCTGTGGCCTAAAAGTGCTAAAACCCTAAATGCGCTAAAATTTACCCTGAATGTGCTAAAACCCCAAATGCACTATTTTGTGCCTTGAAAGTGCTAAATCAAATCCTATATGCGCTATTTCCCTATATGCACTAAATCCCTCATCAAATGCGCCATTTCATCTACTCTATGCGGGAAAACCCTATAAGCGCCATTTTGTGTCCTAAATGCGCTAATGCGTCAAAATTGCTAGCGACACCCTATATGCACTATTTCACCTATCGAATGCACTACTCTGCGGAAATCCTAAAAGCGCTACTTTAAGCCTTAGATGCACTACAAAAAACCTCGAATGTGCTACTCTATTTCCTAAAAGCACTAAAACGGGCTGATAAATTCTAAAACTGCACCAAAATGCATGACAAATCAAATAAAAATGAAAAATTTCAAGGAAAAGTGGGTTGAATCGACTCACCGGTGGTCCATATGCAGCTGGTCTCTAGTATCGGTAGGCCCGCTCGAATCTATGCCTTTGATAGGGAATCTCCATCTCACCAAGTCACCATCAAAGCACAGTATCAGTAAAGTCAAAAGGTGCAAAGGACTTGTTATTTTCCCTTTTTACCTTTTAAGGGTCAAACAAGGTGAGTTTTTGGTGTAATTTTGTTATTTTTAATCTGGGGTAGCCTTTAATCAATTATCAGGAGCTAAATCACTGTGTTCTTCTGATCTGAATTTTATCATCATCACATCAACATTTTTTTCATCATCAGTGATTTATCTCCCGAAGGGGCATCATCAATATCAGGCATGTTAATCAGGGGCATATTAGTTATAACTTTTTGAGCAGGGGCAAAATAAAAAATGACAAAATTCAAAAGCAGGAATATTTTTTTTGAAGCAATGCGTTTCATACATCACTTCAAAGAGGGGCAAAATGTATATGCATAAAATTGGTCATGTCTAAATCCTAACATTTAATTAAATATTTTATTATTTAATTAATTTCTCTAAAGTCCTCTACATATGATTAAATTTAATTAATTTAATTATATTGTTTGTTCACTTTATTCTTCCATCGTAATTAAATAAAATCACTTTATTTAATTATTCCACATGTCTACTTAATTAATTAAATAAAATACTCTTTATTTACTTTAATTAATTATCACCCTGTTGAATTTAATTGAGTCTTTTGATTTAATTAAATTTAAATATTTCCTTTCTCCTATTAAAATATTTCTGCTAATTAATTAAATATTTTATTTAATTATGAAATCCTCCATTATTCTTCAAATCTTAATTAAATATTCTATATAATTAATAAAATCTTCCATGTCACCAATAAATGAATAATGAATTTGATAAATTCATTATTTATCTTCAAAATATTTCAAAAATCTCACGAAAAGATAATTTTTACAATTCATCTTTATCATCTCATCTTATCTCTTTTTTGAAAAAGGAAACAAAGCCTGTTTTATGTTTTCTTCTATTTTTCTCTCCAGCCTCATCCATCTTCGATCATTTGATCTGCCAGGAATTTTCACAGCCATTGATCATATTAGCCAATCAGAATATTCCAAAAACTCTATAAATATCCCTGCAAATCCAAGGATTGGTTACACACAACACATGTACATTAGAGCTTACTTGCATTCTAGCATTTTTAGCATTATCATTATCATTCTTAGCTTTCATAATTTCATAATCTTTCATTTTAATATTCATCATCATGTTAATCATATCTTAGTACAACATGCATTCATATTCCATCTCGTTCTCTAGGAAGACCATTTGTTGAAGCCTAGCCCAAGATCAGAGAGCACGCTGGAATTGACAAAAACACTGGAGATAGAGGATGATAGGACGACATCAATGACAAAATACCAAGTTTGTGTTTCTTGTATTTGTTTTTTTGTTTTTGATATAATGTTCTATCGGTGTGTTTTGATTTGTTTAATATACATTTGATACACTCTAAAAATTGATCACACAATAATTAATAATTATTATATTTTTATATAATATAAAAAATTATTATATAAATATAATACAAAATATAATTAATATATTATATATTTTATATAATGCAGATTAAATTATATATAATATAATTATATTTATTATTATATATTTAAATAATAGTATAGGTTATATTATTATTATATATTATATTCTATAGTAAAATTATTAAATATAAATATGAAATTATTATAATTAATACTTAATATATTTTTTTTATAGAACAAACTAAATTAATATATAAAAAAATTTATGGTTTAATTGATCGAAAAAAGAAAGAGAGATAGAGGAGGAGACAATTCTATATAGAGAGAGGTATATATACTAGCACTTGCACCTAAACAAGGTTTAAGGATTACGCTGATAGAAAACTTTATGTATGTTAATATGTTAGAGAGTATGTGTTTGGGAATGGATGTGCTGCAAATTCTAGTTGCATGTGGCTAGATTAAACAATTAATAATTGTTAAATAATGGAATGAAATAAATTTAAACAAATCTATATTTTTTCTAGTTAAAGAAATTAAGTATTATCTAATTATGAAATATTTGCATATAGATTTAGAACATGTAAACCAATGCAAATGAAAAAAGAAAGTTTCCATCAAATTGACAAAAAATACTGCAAATGGAAATGAAATATCCCCATCTAGTTGTCAAATCAATATTTATCTAGCTTTTATGTGATAAGTGAGATTTTGGAGGCTTTTACCTGATATTTTAGAGGATTTTACCATCACATTGCAACTGGTTTACCATTAAATGGCAGCTAAAACTTGTTTTCTATTGACTCAATAGTGGTTTGTAGGTGTGAGACTTGTCTCAAGCTCAAACATCACACTATATGTAGCATATCAACTAATACAAAGAGAGAAACTCAAAGTATAGATAATGAGAGAAAGAGACAAATTTATATATATATAGAGAGAGAGAGAGATATACAAATAGAGAGGGAGACAAAGAGATAGAGAGAGGTAGAGAGATAAAGAGATAAAGATTAATAGATAGAGATATAAGGAGGGTGATTGATATATATCTCCCTGTCACTCTCTATCTCTCTATATCTCTCACTATCTATGTCACTCCCTCTTCCCCTCTCTGTCTATTGAGTTATCTCTCCCTCTCCCCCCTCTCTCTCATTCACTCCATCTCTCCTACTCTATATCTTTATCTCTATTTCTCTCTTTATCTCCCTCTCACTCCCTCTCTATCTCTTCTATCCATATATTTCTCTACCTCTATCACTATCTATCTTATCTCTTTCACTATCCCCCTCTATCTCTATAGCACCCCTTTTATGTCTCTCCTCTCCCTCTATATATATTGAGCTATCTCTCCCTCTCTCCCCCTCTTCTCTCTCTTCCTCTTCAGCCTATCTCTCCCCTCTCCCCCCTCTTCTCTATCTCTCCTTCTCTACCCATCTCTCTCTCCTTTCTCTTCCTCCCTCTCTCTCTATCTCCCCCTCTCCATCTCTCCCCATCTCTCCCTCCCTCACTCCCTCCCTATCCCCCTATCTATCTCTCTATCTCTACCTCTCTCTCCCTTTCTCTTACCATATATCTCTATCTCTCTTTCTCTCCTAATATATATCTCTCTCTCTCTTTCTCTTCCCATATATCTCTATCTCCCCCTACTTCTTTCTCCCTTTCTCTATCTCTTTATTTCTCTCTCCCTCTCTCAATCTCTATTTAAACCTATCTCTATTTCTCTTTGTTTTTCTATCTCTTTGTCTCTCTCTCCCCTTCTCCTCTCCTCTCTATATCTCCTTATATCATTATCTCTCTATCACTCTATCTCACCATCTATATGTCTATATCTCTCCCTCTTCCTCTTCCTCTATATCTCTCTATCTTTTCCTCTCTATTTCTCCCTCTCTATCTCCCTATCTCTCTTTGTATTTATCTCTCCCTCTACCTATATCTCTCTATCTATTTGTCTCCATCTTCCTCTCTTTCTCTATCTTCATCTTTACCTCTATTTTCCTCTCTCCTCCTTTATTTCTATACATGTCTTCCTCTCTCTATCCATCCATCTATCTCCCTCTCTATCTCTCTCTATATATTTATCTCTTCCATCTCTATCTATCCCTCTCTCCTCTCTCTCTTTATCTTTCCCTCTCCTTCTCTCCATATCTCTCTCCTTCTCCTCCATCTCCATCTCTATCTCTATAGATCCTTACCCCTCTATCTCTCTCTTTCCCCCTCTCTCTCTCTCTCTCTCTCTCTCTCTCTCTCTCTCTCTCTCTCTCTACCCCCTCTCCCTCTCTCAAGGACCTCTCTCTCTCACTCACTCCTATGTCTCTCTCTCTTCTTATTACAAACATAACATGATCCTATTGTTAATGGAGCCTGATTATCTTCCTAATTTAGAGGTTTTATTTCAATCATGTTTGGATGCATAGTTTATTTGAAGCTATCACTTCTCCATTGAGACCTTTATTTCACAAACATCATTTAATAAATGACCTACCAATTAACCTCATGTACTGCATAAATGTATTCAAAAAATAGACCAAAATTTACCTTCCACACTTCTTCGGCGTACCCATTGCACACTAAGGTGCGATTGCTAGTTTAAGATGCATTTATAACCAATATATGTTGCAAGGTTAGCACCCTTGGTCTCCTTGTGTTGTGCAATGTAGTGCTCAGGTTCATGACATGGCTTAACTACCTCCCATGGATTTATTAACTTTTGTGGTTGTATCAAGCATTAATAGGTCGATCTTTTGGTGCAACAACAACCATCTTTGAAACAATTGGTATCAAATTCTAGGTCATGGGTCAAACCCCTTGCTTGCGCTAGGGGGAAATTGTTGCAAGGTGTGTTCCCTTGGTCTCCTTGTGTTGTGTAGTGCAACGCTTGGGTTCTTGACTTGACCTAATTGCCTCCCATGGATTCATTAACTCTAGCGATTGTATCGGGCATTAACAGGTTGATCTTTTGGTGCAACAACAACCGTCTTTGAAACAATATATATCATTGTTACAAAGTATATAAGGGTAACATTATAAATTTGTGTCACACTTTTGACCAACTTATTAACACACATAAATTTAAGCATTTCCAACTAAAAAGTAGTTGTAATCAAACATGTGGTCTCGATAGGTTCATTCTAACTAAGTTAGATATGGGCCACAACTTTTCCAACTAGATGTGTCCACTAAATACATATGTAGCATGGCATTGGGATCAATTTATCAAAATAATAAAATTATTCAAAAAATTTGATGTTTCAACAACTTCTATATTTTTTAAAAATACAAAAATATTTTTTGTAGATCTATAAGTTTAGTTTATAATTTTTTTTTTGTTAATAGTTTGATTATTGTCTATATTTTATTTTTAATTTTTACTAAAAGTGGTTTATCAACACAAAATTTAAGGTTAATTATCTTATTAAGAAAAAATATTAAAAATTATTTATAAAAATTAAAAATAAAATATGATGTACTAGAGAAAAGATTCAATTTCAAGATGATATATTTTTTCTTGTTTGGATAAATAGTTAAGACAAAAAATTGTGTCCAAAAAAAATAGTTTGTTTGAATCAATATACCCACATTTTAAGATTTATTTGAATATATATATTTATCAAAATGGGGAAAAAAAAATCCATGCATTAAAGTTTCAAATTATAAATATACAAAAAAGTGAAGACAAATAAAATTTATTATATAAATAGTCACATCCACAAGAAATTACCAAACCCACGAACACATACAAAGACACAAGACTTACAAACACTTTGACCCAATGAGGGTTTGAGTTGTTCACTTATACAATCAAAATCTAAAATCTTAATGTAGCTTCATCCTCCATATATGAGTCTGGAATTTTCCTGGACCTTAGATCAGTTTGGAATTTCCGTGGACCTTATATTACATAATATTTATTATGTACCCACTAACTAACTATCCATTCCATTAAATATTAGTGTTCCTTTGGCTTTGTATTCTTTTTCTCTAGAATTTCAAACAAACTGCCATCAAACAATGCCCTAACTTGTTCTTTTTCAATAAATCCGTTCCTGTTCTTTATCAGAATATAGATTAACACCCATTCAATCTCCGCTGCAAGCCTGTATTCACCAGATTGTTTGATCTTGTAAGTATCTACAAAATTGGAAAACATTAAACAAAAATAATTATTGTGGGTACTGATATTAATGTGACTTACCATCCAAAAATATCATTTAAATTTCTATTTCCTTTTAGCATGCACTGTATCTCCCAGAAGGAGAGCATATCTGGATGTTTACGAGAGTATTTACTAAAAATAGCATCAAACTTGGCTGGATCGAATCTGCCTTCAGTGTCATACGTCTCTGTGTCGCTTCCATGCTTTCCTTTATGAATGTTTGTTATGTAAACTGGGAGCAGCAGTGATGGTATCCATCCCTGTACATGAACAGTAGTAGTTAGAATGTTTCTTGTAACCTAATATTAAGTGGAGATGTTAGCATACATGATATTAGAAGTTCAAATTAGGAGTCCTAGTTAATTGGTGGTGATTTATTGTAATGTTGTAGTTTTTTAATGATGTGTCATTTTCAAATATGTATATATTTTCTTGTATGCAAGAAAATGAACCAACCTTTGAATAATATTTTTATTTTTAACTATTTTTTTTATTTATTGTATTAAACATGTTTCTCTTTTATTAGTATTATTTATTTTAGCTAAGATAATGAATTCATTCCCTCAAAATCATTTAGAAATGAACCATAAAATTTGAATCTTGATGAATAGTATATCTCCCCCCCACACATATACAAAACTACTTTAATCAATATATTAAGTACAAAATGCCTCCAATTTGAAGTCTTCTTCTTAAACATCTATTAACATCCTTAATTTACTTTCACCTTAAAGAAGGTTGTGAGACTTTTTTAACTAGATCCTTTATCATGTTTCATGCAAATTACATATTTTGTTGCAATCTCAAAATATTTCATGAAGAAGATATTTGTGGAAATAACATTTTAGAAAGGGTCCAAGACCTCATCAATGGAGAAGAGTAATGAAAAATTTGCACAAATCAAAATCCTAGTTGATAGCATGACTCTATGCAAATATAGAATAAAATCACTCATCAACATACAAAAACCGATTTTCTTTTTAGTATGTATAAAACACTTTAAAATTTGGATGACATAACTTATGTAAAATTGTACACAATAAAGATTGAAAAGAACAAAAATATCTCAAAATATTTTTTAATAAAACTTATAAACATTGAGAATCATATTTTAGAAATTAAACAAGAGGTTGGAGATCAAAAAATGGTGATGATTATGTTTTGCATTCTCTATTATATTAAAGAGGTGGGTCACATGTTAGTCATAAAAAAAAAGAAAAAAAAAATCCAAATAAAAAGACAAGGAGGCTCTATCGCCCAAAATATTCTACATTAAAAGGATTTTATGAGTAAAGAAGAGAAACACAAAATATAATAGATGGAAATATTTGTGGAAAATCCCATAACATTAGAGATTTGGTACGGTAGCTTTATAGACTTAACAAAAGAAAATATTAAAAGAAATATTCAAATCAAGCAATAAGATCAAGAATAAATATATGAAAATAATGGTGTGAATAATTGATCTAAAAAATTTATTTGGTTTTAATTTGGAAAGTTTTGGTGAAGCACAATTGTAGTAGGTTGTTACAAATTACTATTAAGTTTCTATAGGTGTTTAGCAACGTTGTAGGTGTCTAATGAGCTGCTAAAATTTATTGGTAGCATAATGTAGGCATTCAAAAAATTCTATGGATGTCTCTTGACATGTTATAAGTCATGTGAACTAAGTATTTTATTGAAAATTATCATTGAGAACAATTTGTATTATTATTAACAATGTTATATGTGTGTTAAAAGAGCTTGAACTAGAGATGAAATGTAGTATTGTGTTTCTAGTTTTAATTTGTTATTTATTTTAGTATCATTGTACATGTATATACATATTGTAATAGGATTATGGTACAAAACTAGAATTCATAATATATTATCATCTTAATGTAACTTAAAATAATCATAACATAACATTTTTATTAATAACTTAGCAATATAAAATCATCATCCATTTCAGCCAAAGTGGAGTTCATCAATGAATTCCACCATGATTTTATTGTAGTTAAAACTAAAGTCAATAAGAATGAAAAATAAATTAAAAATCTTTTAGGAATGAATATTTAGTTTGTTTAAGAGTAGATATTTAGTTCATCAATATCATATATTGGTAAAGACTAGATACCCAATACATTTAGGTATTCTATGAAACTAAATATTTGGTAAATTTCAGGTGTCTAAATCTATTTAGTTTTGTCAAATTTTTACTACCTACTCAGTTCATCCTATCCTCAACACATCTACCCTCAAGTCATATACATAATTAAAATATAAATATTTAAATACATGAAAATATGTCAGACATTTTTAGACTAAATTAATAGATGAATAACTATATTTAGTCCCCAACTATCAATAAAAGAATTGAATAATATTATTCTAAAAGAAACATAATTAAGAAGGAAAATTATATTGAAGCACAAAAATCATATTTAAGGTACAACTTACTCCTACATTCTAAAATATAAACATAAAAAACATGAAAATAACTTAAAATCTTAATTTATTAAATATAATAGAAAATCTGACCAAATTTTTTTTGATTTTCATATAATTTAATCCACGTTCTTGGAAATGAACCCTTGTAATGTGCAGTCATATTTACAAGTCAATGATAGATTGTTAAATTTCAGAATCTTATAAAATATTTCTAATGCTTGAACAAAAATATCTCCCTCAAAATCAAAACTAAATATCATAACCTTATTAAATCTAAATATCTACATCAAAAACAAAACTAAATATCAAAACCTTATAAAATCTAAATATCAAAACATCATAAAATCTAAATATCTACAACAAAGTCAAAACTAAATATCAGAACCTCATAAAATCTAAATATCTACATCAAAATCAAAACTAAATATCGAAACCTTATAAAAAATTTCTAATGTTTGAAAAAAAATATCCACGTCAAAATCAGAACTAAATAACCACGTTAAATTTTTGTCTCTGGGGTTCTTGCAAATGATAACTGCAAAAAATAATTGTGAGAAAGGAAAAAGATTACGGAGGTTGATCTATGAAAGGTCTGCGAAAGGAATAATGTGTGAAAGAAAAGATTTACCGCTGCCCCTTTTCATGTTTCATTTTCAACGATTCCGTAGTTCTTTTTTATTGGTTAAAATTCATGACAAAACAAAATTTTCTTAAAGCAGATATAAGTGTTAAAGTGTTAAGTTTCTAAAATGAATTTAAAAACTGTTTTTCTTTTAATAAAGTTCCAGCCAGTTTGTAATATAAGAATTAATATATTTTAATATAAATTAAGTTTCTATGTTTTCAAGTTCAGAATAGTCAAATTCATTGAATTGACTGCTGTCTTTTTTTCTCAATAATTCCCACATACTAACTTTAACCTACAATATATCTAAATAAATCTAAATATGCTGCATATATCATTTTCAAGGCTTCTTTTTTTTTTTTTAGTTTTGTGCTTTATACTTTTTAGAAAAAATCTCCGTCAAATTAATATTAAGATAGATAAGCTAGTCTAACATTTAATTGTAAATTTTAAAAAAATACATCATGACAAAATGTTAAGAAAATAGTTCATAATGAAATGAAGTTGATTTAATATTTGGAGCGATCTACTAGAAAAGCAAGTTCCAAAGATAGAATAATCTAAAGGATGATGAATTTTCCAAAATGAAACACAAACTATTGGAATTCATACTGGATGAACAACAATTTGATTAAAATCTCTAAAGGAGGTAAAAGAATTGGGAAAGATGCCAACTAAGATTGTAGCCAAAAGGAGGTTAGCTTGGCATTGTTGAGTGAAATACTTGCTAATATATTATTTAACAGGGAACACAAGTAGTTCAAATGGGTGTTTTGAACCAAACATATGGTAAATGACACCATTAAAAAATGAGTGATGGAAGCAAAACTGTACCTTTCCATTTCCATACAATTTGGAGAGACTATTCCTACTCTTAACTAGAAAGAAGCTTTAGAAATTAAAAAAATCATCTTGACATCCACATGAATTTTTTTATGCTTAAGATTAAATTAATCCATATAAAGAATTGGAAATAAAAAATAGAACATCAAGACATGCACATGAAAATTTTATGTTAAAGATTAGATTAATTCATATAAAAAATTGGATATAAAAAATAAAATATCTTGACATACACATGAAAAAAAATATTTTTAAGATTAAATTAATCCATATAAAATGACATCACATCAAAGTAGAATAGTAAAAATCTCAATTACCAAAATGTGGCTTGAAAGCATATCAGAAGAGAATGTGTTATACTTTCAATAGAAGAGGTATTCGAAAGAAAATGAGCAATACTTTAAAAAAAAAAATGATACAATGAAAATAGTTAGTAGCTGATGGTAAGAATGCTGACCATATTTGGAATGAAAAATGCATTGATAATTGTTTACTGTTTATCATTGATATTAAAAAAGAAATTCATAATTATTAGTAGCTTATTGGTAGAGAAAATTAACATGAACATGTATCTTAGTTGATCTAAAAAGATAATATTATTAAAAGTATAATTATGTGTTCCATTTCATATTTATTAACTTTATTAATTTATTGTCTTAAGGAGAAAGAACATACTTACAGGTTGAGTAGGAAAGCTGAATGCTACATGAAAACCTATTGCAGCAATGATTGAGAGAAAAATGTTGAATCCTATTACATGTAAACCTGTAGAATATCACATAGAAAACAATGAATGATTAGTTACATTTTATTAAAAATAATTTTAATTGTCAAAGAATTGTAGCTCAATTATTTGAACACAATTGGTGAGGATATTAGCATGTTCCTTGATTACATCATCCACCAAGTTTCAAATCCCTAGAGACATGATTGGACTAGGTTCAACCTTTGAGTGACTTTGACAAACAAGATCCCCTTGATCATCATTGTTCAACCAAAAGATGGTTTCTAGTTTAGATGTATGCTTATCCATCATATTGTAATTTGCTTAAAAAAAGTAGAGGTGCGTACCTATGTAATCTAGTTGTTTCCATTAATTTATTTTTAAAAAATAATTGTTATCACATATTAAAGATAAACAAGAAAATGTAGAATGGGGTGGACAAATTAAAGAAATGATTGAACACCACAATAAACTTATAGTGCAGAAAAAAATTGTAGAATTTTTAAGTCAATTAAAATTCTTGTCTATCTTTATGAAATCTAAAAGTTAAAACCTAGATATAAAAGCAAGTAATTGGATTGCATAGATATTGACATTTCTATTTGTTTTAAAATACGTTATAATATGATGGGCTCTAGGAAAATTCACCATCAACAATTCACCATGGGAAAATTCACTGCCATTACAAATTCACCTCAAGGAAAATTCACCACCAACAATTCACCGCCCCGGAAAATTCATTTTCTGTGGCACTGAATTGTTGGTGGTAAATTTTCTTTGAGGTGAATTTGTCATGGTGGTGAGTTTTCTGATGGTGAATTTTCCTGATGCCAATATGATGAGTACTTGTCTATATTTAAACTAAAAATTATCCGTTGACTATGTTGTTACAAGAAGGAAAGATGTTTGTTAAAGTTATCTAGAGGTCAAATTTGTCTCAATCATATCTTTGGAGGAGTTGAATCTTTGTGAATGGTGTAATAAAGAAACATACCATCATCCTCACTATGTAAACTTAACAAATTAAAATACAAATCTTTAATAATAAATATAATATTATTACAATCTAAAACTTTATAATTTTTATATTTAACCTTTCAAATCACACTATTCTATAATTTGTGTGACAAGTGGAATTAAAAAAAATAAAATAAAAAGCTCATAGAAATTAAAGCTTGTTAAATACAAATAAAATCTCACTAAATTAATTTTCCTATATAGAAATGGAGAGAGAGATGGTGATAACCTTTGTAAGTATCGATGGGATAGACAATGCCGTCCTTGTTCTTATCAAAGAAAGCAACATGCTGTTGAAGGACGCTCATGTTGTTATCTTGGTGATCAACAGATCCATTTATGTTCTTTGGATCCACTGCTGCTAATGCCCTTGCCAGATCTAATGAAAAAAGCCAACCAACATCAATATATAATGATCTCACTGAACAAGAAGCATGAATAAACAGACTGTTAGAATTTTGTAGAATTGAAACATACATGGCTTTGGCATTTGCTCTTGCAGATGGGTATTCAGTTTTCGCTGAGCAGTTATGGGGGCAAGTAACGCTACTGTTTCCAAGGACCTCTCTGATGGCGGCTCCATCTTGCAGTTTCGTCTTTTCTCCACAGCAAAATAAAATATTGTTTAAGATATGAGCACAGGGAGGAAATACATGAAATAAAAGGGATTATATAGCAAAACAAGAGTATAAGGAGTCTAACTAGGAGAAGCATATCCTGTGTGAAAGGGATTGCGTGTAGGTAAGAGATTGTTTTCCTCGCAAACGTTCTTTGCCTGTGGATTTGGATGTTTGAAACAAATTTCAGTTATTGCCTGTTTTCCTTACGTCTTTTGAGTAAATAGTTAACCAATGGGCGCAGGCTGTGTGTATTGAAGTATTGAAACAGTGAGTGAAGGTGAGAAGAGAAAAGACGTAAGGAAAACTGTTGCACACAGGAATACTGATCAGCCGACTGAATTGGAATATTGAGAAGATATGATGAAGTAATGATGTGAAAGAATGAGACCCCAGGTGGGACATGGTGTGCCTGAAAAAGAGTACCGTGCAAAACTCAAATGTGATTGTAGGAAGATCCAGATGAGAAAGTGGGAGATGAATCGACATGCACAGGGTGTACCATTGAAAAGTTTGATGTGAAAGTAAGAAAGTATGGTAAATCATGTGATGGTGAGAGTAGTTTTTAAATTATATATTTATTTAATATTTTTTTCTTATCTTTTGGGTTTTCTAGACTAGTGTGAATTAGGTGAGGACATCTTATCTTTATTATTAAAACATTGTACAAATCTAAATAGTTCAAACTCTAAGATCAATAATCTAGTAGGGACATAAAGTCTACGAGAACACAAATGTCAAACAAGGGTTTGGAGCACTAAGTCAATGGCTCAAACACCATCACACTATGTCTAAATACATTGGATTAATGTAAATAGTTTAGTCTGAATTAGGTGAGGACATGTCATCTCTAGTATGAATACATTGCATTAATGTAAATAGTTCAAACTCTATGATCAATAATCTAATAGGGACACAAAGTCTATGAGCACACGGGTCAAACAAAGATTTGGAGCATTAAGTGAATGGTTCAAACACCATCACACTGTGTCATAAATGACATATTTTAATTTCACTTTTGAAAAAACCCCTATTTTTCATTTATGTAAGTCTTTTATTTTATTTTTATTTTAGAAAACATAGTAAAAATTATATACTTGTATGTTACCTTTTAATAATTTAATTTTATAGTTATGATTTTTAAAAATAAATGATGATTGTGTTGTGATATTTTATTCAAATTACATTGAAATGATACACACCAACCACCAAACTAAAATTCAAAACAAATAAGTATGAAAGACTAGAACAATTAAAAATCAAACTCTTCCACTAGTCAGTCATTATATTGTTCAATATTTATATTAATTTGTAAAACATAAATTATCATAAAATTACTTTATTTCTCCATACTATATAAAGATTAAATAATAAAAAATAAAAATATCTTTAAATATTTTTTTTTATGAATATTAAAATTAATATAATAAAATGTTCATTTTATTTCAAATATTTCACATTATTATTCCATTTCAAAATTACAAAATTGATATACTATCTAAACTACAAACCATTCTTCCCGATTTTTTCTAGGAATATATTAATTTAATTTAAAAATTATATATTAAAAAATTGAATAATTATTAGTTTCAAATTGTATTATTTTAGTAATTATTTATTTATTTTTTTAATAGTTTGATTTTGTAGGCTTTCATAGGCCTTGGCCTAATTTAATAGATTGACCAAATCAGATCTAAAGAGATCAGAAAGATTGGCTCATTCCGTGACAAACACGTCACCCACATTTGAAAACAGGCATTAGACAAAAATTTCAAACAAATTATGGTGGATTTCATTTTTTATGGTTTTACTCATCAACTTTTGATGATTAGGAATTAGGTATGAGTTTTTTAATTTATTATATTGTGTAATATTTTTTTATGATTAATGTTTCGTAGGTAAATTAAATCATTTATATTAAGAATATGGCACCTTATTTATCTTAGAATCTTAGAATCTCTATGAAAAGGGTGATAAAATAATTTAAGATGGGGTCTTCATGCTTAAGGTAATAAGAAGAAAGAAAGAAAAAAAATGACATATATTTGGAAAGTAGACATCAAGAACAAATAATAGTGACATTTTCATTTAGAGTCTAATAGAAAGCTATCACATGGTAAAGGTCCACAAACCATGGATTTTGATATCGTGATATCACATAGTGACATTTAGCTCCTTGAGATTCAAATAGAGAATTTGATAAATCTCATGTTGAAGTTATGAAACAAAAGGTTTCTGTAGACACCCAAAAATGTCCTCTTACAACATATGTCTCAACATTACATCATTTAGGCATTTTGTGGCATGTTTTTCCCTAAGTACCCATGTCATCATCTAATTAGTTAAATAAATCTTATTTATTTGACTAATTTCATTTATTCCCTTCCTATGCATAATTCATCCATTCCTCTACTGTTAATTAAATAATTTATATTATTTAATTAATTAAATCATTTCCATCTATTCCTCTAATGTTAATATTATTTAATTAATTAAATCACTTCTATTCATTCTTCTAATGTTTTGATAAAAAAAAAATAGACTTTGAAGGGCCCAACCCTATAACAAAAGAGCAAAGAAAAGACACATGCAACCAACAAAAAGACCAGCTCCAAAACAAGACCATTCAAGATTTACATTTTACACTTTTCTTGTGGGAGCGAAGAGTTATGTTGAAAGAAGGCCTAGAGGATTTATCTTTTTTTCCCTTAACTGTGTCCAACCTTCTTCTAATGTTAATTAAATATTTATATTATTTAATTAATGAAATCATAAATTTAACATTAATTAAATAAATTAAATATTTATTTAATTAATAAAATCTAAAAAGGATATTCTCGCTTTCTTTCCAAAATATGAACTCATGTGTATCTAATTAATTTATTTAATTAGATAATTCATCATTATCCTTCTCATCTTTTTCAGGATTTATTTCCTTTAAAACAAAAATCAAAATCTTTCTATCTTTTTGACATCTTATCTCATCTCATTGTATTTCCTCTTTTGTCAAAAATCAAATCCTTATCAAATCTTGTCAAATCTTATCTTCATCCACATCATGGCTCTATAAATACAGCCTCTCACAGTCCATTTAGGGGGTTGATTCGTCTAGCATCCTCACTCTATCAAAATTATTCTTCAATCCATCTCTATCATTCTCCATTTGTCATTTTCATTGTCAAGTCGTTATGTTGCAGGAATGAGCACCCAACATTCCTCCATTATCAACCCTTCAAAATATCACATTCTCATGTAGGTGGAGAAGAGCCATGGAGGTTAATCAAATCTAGTTCAAAATCGGTTTTCATTTCCTTTGTGTATTTACAATTTCATTCTAGTTTGTGCTTCATGGTGCTTGATAGGATTTAATTAGTTTGTTGTTTTCAACACATTAAATGCTGATTTTTCCCTATATATAGTTTTCTATAGGAACATTTTGAGACCAAAATATATGTTATTAGGATAGCAAAGACAAACTACTGCAATATGGAAAACCACATTCAACAGAATAAAAACTTGAGAAAGTTGCAGTGAAACTCTAAATTCCATTCAAACTTAAGTATTTCTAAACCTCCACAAATTTTCCAATGAGTTACAATGAACAATCAATAGAGTATAAATAGGAAATTTGAATGGAATGACAAATAACATTTCCCTCTAAATTGTCACAAAATAACAACTATCTCTTTCAAAATGAATTCATGGGCTGGATCTTTGCATTCACCACTTTCCTTCCAAAAATTTTCCCTCCTTTTCGAAAATAATTTCCCTCATTTTCAAAAATAAGTTGCAATTTCAAATAGCCCTTTTCAAAACCATTATAACATTTGCAAATTCAACATAATTTACTATCTTACAACTAGCCTTCATGTTCAACTTTCCATGAGAAAACCTACTAACATTTGAAAATATTCTCCCTATGAACCCTGTCTCGACTAATTCCATATGGACAACATCAACCCAAATGGAAAGGTAGTGAAATAACCAATCATGTGCAATAACTTTAGTAAGAAAAACTTTCTCTAAAATATATACTGTATCCTTCTTAGTTGCATTTCCTTTCTACAAAACCCTTTGCAAGTATTAAATCATGTTAAGAAATGTGATTATCCAAAGGTCTTGAATCCTATTTTATAGAGAAAGTGGTGAGGAAACAAATGAGGCAAAACCATGCCTATCGAGTATTTCCTTTTGACACAATTTCCAACAAGAAGTTATATCTAGAATGTGTACCATAAATTCTTTGTCAAATCACTCACCTAAAAGAGTGCTCTAGAAAATATCCAATAAAACACCATAAATGGAAGAATAATTTGTCATAAAGTACTCAACAAAATTGTCACTAATCTCACAATTTAGCCTTGTCAATATCATCTCTTCTTTTGCCCAGTAAATCTTCTAAATCCACCCATGGCTTTATTTTTTAGTGAAGAGAAAACAAAGGGTAGATAATACAAAAATAACTCAAACACATATTCAGTTGATCAACATAGAGCTTCAACTATTTCCATTACACACTTAGAGAAATTGTGTAGTGTAATACACATAGTAAGTGAAGCTAATAAAGCTAGATATAAGGAAAAACAAATCTACTACTCTTATAGAAAAAAAAACATAATATGTATATTATTTTTACTTAAAACAAAGCTACTCTTACATAGAAAAAATAAAATTTATTTCTCTTATACAATAAGAGAGTTTATCATTTTTTTCTACTACATACTCAACACCCAATATAACCTCATGATATATAAAAACCATAAATCTTTTTAGAAATAAAAGCCTTGAAAATTAGATAGCATTGTAGAGCATGAGATGTTAAAATATAATAAATATGATAAAAATAGAGTTTGAAAAAGTAGGATGGAGGCAGAGAAGGAGAAGACAATTCAAAACAAAATTCTTCATCTATTAAATGAAGTAGCAACACCTTGTCTTCTTTGGTGGAGGATGCACAAAGAATGAAGTTAATATGGTGGTTAGGATTGAAACCATTCCAAAAATCCTCCTCAATCACAAGTACTACCTTTTAGGATGCCTAAATAGTCTTGTAAATATTAAAAGATTTCTTTTCCTAATGGCTTGGTGGAAATATCTACATATTGATCTTCATGTCTGTTGATGAGTGTTTTTGCACTTCTCAACATAGACAACACACGAGTGTCATGTCTCTCTTGAAAGGTGAAAATATGCAACTAAGTTTCAAAATATCACCCCAAGGTCTCTCGGGTGTTAGGTCATGACAATGCAAGAATAACTCAGTTATGATGTGTGATTTATTGGTAATCACAAGGGGCCTTTATGGTTCATAAAGCATTGAAGTTACAAGTCTATAATGGAGCTTCAGAAGTTTTGGAAATGATGAACAATGGCTGCAAACTCAAAATAGCAAGCTGAAACTCAATTTAAACATCATATTTGATATTGTTGTGATGCTTGGGATCCTAAACTAATTCAAATTTTAAAGAAATAGCAAAAAGTGGAAGGGTTTAGAGAAGTTATTCTAAGTCTAAAACCTACGAAAAATAGTTAAAATAATTGGTGCTACAGTAGACAGACTCCCATAACCAAGTTTTGCTTAACCAAGAGAAACCTACAGTGCCACAAAACCAATGCAATCTTCAAGGGGTCCTTGCAGATTTTCAGATTGTACATTCACCTATTTAGCATGAACAAATAGTTGAACTTAGGTGCAACAAGTACACAAGCTCAAACTAGCTTTGCAAAGTGATCTATCATCAATAAACCACAAAAATCATGAGTTAGAAGTGCATCAAATACTATAACACATAGACACCATTAAAGCCATTCAAGAAACTAACAAACTAAAATAAACATGGAGGCTGAATCATGCATGCATAATAAGAAAGCTCAAAGAAAACACCTAACTTCAATGCCTCCTTCTATTGCTTCAAAATGCCTCTTACAACAACTCATCTCCCTTACAAATGAGGAGCAAGCCCCTATTTATAGTTTTCCAAAAATAAAATAAATGGCTAGGATTAATTTACAATGTGTGGCCTAGATTCATTTTCAATTTAGGGTTCCCATCAAGTTCAAGATGAGTACAATATTTACAATTTAAAATATACTATTTTTTATTTTTCTCTATTTTGTCTTGTAGTCTATTTCATCCTATAGCTATTTTGTCTTTTAGCTACTTTTATACTGTAGCTGAAAACTATTAAAATCTATCTTTTCTTGGTATATTTCTAGCATCCTTTCACCCAATCAAGTGAATCTTGTTACAGGTTTCTTTTACTAAGGAGCATAAATATTCTCCTCTTCCTTGGTGAAAAGCTCCTTATTGGTAGAAAATAAAATAGCCCCCCATGTTGTCTTATTTGAAAGTACTTCTCCAACTGTTATATTGCCCGACACAAATTCTTAAGTTGGCTTTGGAATTAGATGTTTGGGTGGCATCCTCCTAGCGTGCATCCAGAGGTAAACACATCTCCACCTTAGCAATTTGAATTAAAATCTCCCCTCTTAACACGTCTTCATATGTTGGTTTTTTTAATGAATTGATCCATTATCCCTCCCAGCATCCTAAAAAGCACTTGTGTCACAAAATATCATGATTTAAATTTCAAAAAATGATAAACTTCCCTCATTTAAAATATTAAAATCTATCAACTTATAGTCCATCAAGAAAATTTCATTTTTCAAGAAACTTTCTAGTTTTGGAAATTTTCCACTTTTAAGAAGAAAATTCAATTTTGGGAAAATTTCCATTTTTGGAAAGAAATTATATTCAGGAAAAATTTCCATTTTAAGACAATTTCCTTTTTGACATTGTGAGAAACTTTCCTTTTCGAGAAATTGAATTTTGAGGAGATTTCACTTTTGAGGGCTGGAGCAATGCATAAGCTGGAAGGTGGAAAGCCAAACAAGTTTTCCCCATAAGAATGGCATTGGGGACCTCGACATCTGCAAGGCAACTTCCTGCATGAAAAGTTCTGCAAAGCCACAACTCTTAGCAATTTTCATTTTTTTCAAATTAAGCACATGAACGATGCATTAAAAGGGTGTCAAGACCCATTTCTCAATGATTCGACCCCTTTTGAAAAATATATAAATTTGGAATGTAGAAGCCAAAGGGTTTGGAGCCGTTTGCAATGACATTTCACAAACGGACTTCCACGGATGGAAACTCATGGACGGAAGCCCACGAATGAAAACTTGCACACAAAAACCCACAGATGGCAACCCGTACATGGAAACCCATGGACGACATCCCACACACAAAAAAATGCAAATGGAAACCCACAGACAAACTTTTGTAGATGGAAACCCATAGACAACAACCCGCAGTGAAATTCCTGCAAAGTCACAAAACTTAGTAAATTTGATATTTTTCAATTTTAGCACATGGGAAAAGGGGTAGAAAGAGTTCCTAGACATATTTCCTTAAGATTTGACTCATTTTGAAAATTGTGGAAATTTGGAATGCGAAAGCTGAAGGGTTCGATGTCATTTGCAACTACATTTCACAAATGGTATTCCATGAACGAACTTCCATAGTGAAATTTTTGTAATGTCTAGACACTTGATGAATTGACTCAAACCTCTTTGGGCATGTCGAAACATTCATTTTATGGGCCCTAGATGTTGAAAACTTAAAGTTTGCACCACTTTTTGAAATGCAGAGATTTGGAATATGGAAGTCGTAGTGTCCAGCGCCATTGCAATGGAATTCCACACACGGAAACCCAAGACTGGCAACCCGCACATGAAAACTCATGGATAGAAACCCTCCCATGGAAACTCATGGATGAAAACCCATAGACGACAACCCGCACATGGAAACCCGCAGACACCTTCCCATAGTGAAATTTTTGCAACTTCTTAAAACTTAAGAAAACCTTGGCAGTTCATTTAGGTATCATGGAAACATCCCAAATCCATAGGCAACTTGTCCCCAAAGTAAAAAAAAAAAAGTGAAAGAAAAAGAGAGGGGGTCAAGCCATCAGAAGCAAAGCCAAAAGAAAAAAAAGTGAGTCCCCACCTCTAGCAAGTTGTGTGTACAAAACATGCACAACTAATGGCAACTCAACTAGGGAAATGCTCCAAAGAATTTTGATGAAAAAATGGAATCATGAACCTAGAATCTCTGGTTTCGACCTTCACACTAGTCCAAATAGACTGAAACACTTGACCAAAGGATCAAAACCACCAGTCAGTCTAACCTTCTATATGCTAAAAATCCAAGTGTTTGCAAGTGTATTCATTCCCTCCTCAAGTCACTATAGGAACCTAAGCCCCGTCAAGTTAATCTACATAAATGGTTCTACTTCAAAAGCATCTTAGACATTTCCCTACTCCCAGTCAGGCATCCATAGCCCTAACGAGGTTGTTGTTGTGATTCTCTCAAACATTGCTCTACTACGATCTAGGCGTCCATAGCCCCTATAGAGTTATTCAGATCCTCCTAAAAGTTGAATTTCTTTCTTTTGATTTTCATAGTTTTCTTTTATTTTTCATTATGTTTCTTTGATCTTTCATTCTTCTTTTCATTTCAACCCGCAAGCAATGAAGCTTGCACTCAGAGTTGAGAATCACAGTGGTGTTGAAGTAGAATTTTAGATTTTTCCTTCAATTGGACTTCACTAAGGAGCCTACAACGACCTCAGGATTCTTCAAATGTGTGAAAGATATAAGATTTTAGAATACATCAGAATTAGATCACACCAGTAACTTATCCTCTTTGAATCAAACATTCAAGTCACTTGGAACTAACATAAGGCCCTCACCATCCACTCTAAAAACATGATTAGAGCTTCTCAAGGAAATACCTAGAATTACCCCAAGTAATGAAATGTTTATTATGTCTACAAACATGCCCAACTGAAAACAAGGGGACCCTAAACCAGAGAAGCAAAGTAAAGGCCAGCCTAAAAGAAAACTACCCTAAAGCCACTCTAAACTAACCAAAGTGGGAAAGAAAGAACAAACCGAAGGGAAACTATCCTAAAACAATTAATCTACAACAAACAGCCTAATCTAATGAAAGTAGGAGCTATGTACAACAAAACCTACACCTATTCAAATCATAGCTTTGGGGTATGTGCAAGATCATCATGGAAAAAAACTTTAAGTGGCAAAAATTCTGAAAAATCGGTTAGGCAACTTGACTAAAAATTTGAACAAGTTATCTATATTATTTCAAAAATATATAAGAATAGAATATATAGAAAATTGAATGTAGTTTCTAAACTACTAGGTTTATTTAAAAATAAATAAAATCTATTTAGTGAAAATTTGAAATTTCAATGCAATAGTACTTAAATTTCAAGGAAAAATAAGGTGTCTTTCGACCACCTAACCATAATAAAATGATAATATTTTTTATAAAATTTTATATATAAGTAGAGGACTCATGTCCGGATGTGATGCATATTTTTGTAATTTTTTCCAAGTAAATAATTAATTATGAATTTTTATTACAACTTTTAAAAAATATAAAAATGCATATGTCCTAATCTTAACTTGTTCAAAACTTCATGAAATTTAATTTTTCTTATTTTTAATCCTATAGTATATGAAGCATATAATGTGACACATGTTTCAGATTCAAAACATGTGATACCTTTTAAAAGTTATAGATGTTTTTCAATCAGCCTATCGATTAGGACTTTAGTCGTAATTCTAATAGAAAATGAATAATAATTATTTATTAAATTAAAATTAAAGCATAATTTATATTGGTGGAAATCTGAGAATCTCCTCTAAAAACCCTTTTCGCTTCATCAATTTTGGGTAAAAAAGTTGTCAACCACATACCCTACAAATACCCATAATATTGCCACTTTTTGGCCCATCATGATCTTGCACAATACCCATTGTACAAAAGAGATTCAAAATGAACCATGTTCAAACAAGGCGAAAGGACACTCACTTCCATAAGATTTTGCAATGCATGCACAAATAGCAAGGTGATCATTACAATCCTAATACATGCAAATTCATCTTTATATTTAGAAAAATGAACTTCAATATTGCAGCATTCAAACTCAACAACATAAGGAAGTAAAATCAGCAACTAAGGTGATTCATCAAGTCTATGGTCAATCCATAAACATGTTCTTCCTCCATCCCCATAATCAAAATGATAAGCATGAGCATTCATAAGAGCATGGAAAGAGAAAACCTAGATGTCGTCATGCAAGTGCAATAGTATTTGACGGTTCAAAGTGTGTAGTGTCATCCAACCATGCATCATCTACCTCCAGAGGATGCAATTGATGATGTAGCATCCCTCTCACATTGCAAATCTATAAAGAATAATCAAATTAATCAGGCAGTATACTTTATGAAGAATCAAAAATTTCAAGTTCAAGGAACATCCTACCTAATTTTGGGGTTGCATAAGGCTGAGAAAATGAATCTTCCAACACCTCTTCAAGAGTCTCCTCGTGATCAATAGCCTCCTCTGGCTATTTTTCAAGGAGATACAAACTGTCATGCTAATCATCTGTAGTATGTGTATCCTTTTGATTTTGGTCTTCAAAAGGTAGCCCACTGCCCCATTTCATTTCCCTCATGTTGACTTCAATTTGATGGTGCTTCATGTTATAAAAACATGATATGGGCGGATTTGTTTTATTACAATCCTTGAGATCTGTAGGAAGATCAACAATAGAAAGGGCGGAAAGACTCCCTATTGCATCCTATAGTTGGTAGGGTATATCACCTTTGTTGGTAGCCTTCGATATATCCTTTCTTTGGTCTTATTCCCCTAGCAATTTGTATGGGAACAACTAAAGCAGTTCGTCAGCTATGCCACTAGCGTCCCCAAATTACTTCCCATCAAGATATCCACTTGTTTTTTCATGTTCACTACTATTGTAAACTGAAATGGTATCCTCTTCCTCATCTAGGACCTTGAATGCCTCATCATCTGGAGGTTTAGGTGATATTTCCTCATCACTATCGACCTCTGAAACATACCCTGGCTCCATTTCGAAATCTCTGTAATGTAGCTTCAAGTGGGAAGAAATCCACAAATGACTCTATCACATCAAGGGGACTAAAAGATGATATGTAATTTCCCTTTGAGGATTCATCATAAAGTTGATTATCAACCATGTATAGATCATCTGCAAGAGGGGAGGACTCTTGGTGGTTAATGGGTGGCTCAATCATTTGATCTTCTTCATTGTTATTGGGACTAAATGACTCCACTTCTGTTGTTGTCCAATAATCCTCTTGTGAGTTGCACTCAGATAAACTATCGCTTGACTCAAGTTCTTTGAATTTAGGTTCACTTCTTAAAGCAACAACATAAGGCATTGCATTTGGTTTCTCTAGTTGTTCTCTCACCTGCTTGATGGTCATTTGACACAATTCACATGTGAGCACTAAGTGTGATGAATCATGGAGCCTACACCAATCTGGAAGCAACGGTTCCTCCAAATCTATTTGATATTGCAACTCCAACCAGTCCTTTGTGAGCCTTGCAATGAGTCAGTCTTTTCTTGCTAACACTAAATCTTTATCACCGCTCATGGAGGAAGTTTGATAGTGGGTTGCTTCAACTTGTGGTTGATTCCACTCCTCTAGAGATCTTCCTTTTCAGGTTCCAAATTTCCTTCATCCCTAAGAACAACATATTCAAGTCCCATTTCATTTGAACTCTCCCCATGGCTCTATGTTATCCCAAGGATTTCAGCCCCTTTCATGGTTGTCTCAGCACTTGCTTCTATAAAAAAAATTGATTCAGCCTCAATGTGTTGTCTTCCAACTGTTGATTTTTCTTTTACTTGGGTGGATGGTTGCTCTTCATTGTTGGTTGGTTTCTCTATCAGGTTCAAACAACTGCTATCCTAATCAATGATGTTTTCACATGAAGAGTAGGTGAATTCTAAATGAGGTGTGTTATGCACCCTACACCATCTAGACATCAACAGTTCTTCTAAGCTCAGTCTCTCCTCAATTCCCAGCTATTCCTTGATCAACTCCTCAAATGCTTTGGCTGCAGCATCAACAAGTTCCTCTTTTGGATTTGCAGGAACTAACAATTGGTGTACATCACAAAAGAAAATTTCTCCCTATAATGCCATCTCAATTCTACCCAAGAAGGTCAAACATTCCATTTCATTGTGTCTTAAAGTGCTATGAATTTTTCATTTGTCTAACAATGAAAAGTGTTGCAATGGATCCTTCAATCACCCACTCAAATCTTCTTGAAGCTAAGTGATATTGATCTAATATTGCTGCTCCATCTCAGCTCAGATGTTTCTTTGTTTTCCAATTTTCTAATTTTTAAAACTTTTTGAATATGATGAGATCTATGGTATCTTAGATTTTTCTTGAAGGTGCATTCAACTTCCAACTTTGTAGCTTTATGCTCCCCCTCCTTCTAGTGCCAGTTTTGTTGATGAGTTTTTTTGCACTTCTCAACACAGACAACACATGAGTGTGATGTCTCTCTTGAAAGGTGAAAATATGCAACTAATTTCATAAAATCACCCCAAGGTCTCTCGTGTGTCAGGTCATGATAGTGCAAGAATAACTCAGTTCTAATGTGTGGTTTGATTTTAATCACACGGGGACTTTATGGTTCACAAAGCATGGAAGTTACAAGTTTATAATGGAGCTTTAAAAGTTTTGAAAATGATGAACAATGGCTACAAATTTAAAACAACAAGTTAAAACTCAATTTAAACATCATATTTGATATTGTTGTGATGCTTGGGATCTTAAACTAATCCAAATTTTAAATAAATAACAAAAGGTGGAAAGATTTAGAGAAGTTATTCTAAGTCTAAAACCTACAAACAACAATAACAATAACTAGTGCTACAATAGCTAAACTCCCATAACCAAGTTTTTCTTAACCAAGAGAAACCTATAGTGCCACATAACCAGTGCAATCTTTAAGGGGTCTTTGCATATTTTCAAACTATGCATTCACCTATTTAGCATGAACAAAAAATTGATCATAGGTGCAACAAGTAGACAAGCTCGAATCAGCTTTGCAAACTAATCTATCATCAATAAACCATAAAAAGCATGAGTTGGAAGTGCATCAAATACTGTAACACAACCACCATTAAAGCCATTCAAGAAACTAACAAACTAAAACAAACATGGAGGTTGAATCATGCATGCATAATGAGCAAGCTCAAAGAAAACACCTAACTTCAATGCTTCCTTCTATTGCTTCAAAATGCCTCTTACAACAACTCACCTCCCTTACAAATGAGGAGAAAGCCTGTATTTATAGTTTTCCAAAAGTAAAATGAATGACTACGATTGATTTGCAATGTGTGGCCCAGATTCGTTTTCAATTTAGGGTTCACATCAAGTTCAATATGAGTGTTAGGGTTCCAAATCTGCACCCTAATGCTAAGATTTTGAATGAACTTAGTAGATTTGGATGTAACATGGGACTGCTTTTGGGTTGTGGGTGTCCTATTTGAAAGTGAACCTCTAGATTATGGGTCGACTTCCCCTTTTGATGTCACCTAACTATTAATCTATGAGGTAAAGGGTAAGAATTGAATGAAAATAAACCTAATGTTGAAAAAAAAAACTAAGGTGATGCACCAGAACAACCTAGACCTATTAATAGCCTATCACATTCAAATTAATATCATAAAGCTTGACTCACACAACTCACTTTCCAATGCAGTTTACATAAATATTTCATAAGGAGGTCTATAAACAGTGCTTTTAAAAGGAAAACAAGGGTTTCACAATTAACAACAATACTAAACAACACAACTTATAACCTGTAAACATACATTTTATGTTAAATAGATGCATAAACATGAGACAATCTTGCAAGGAAAAGATAGATTTTCACAAGACAAACTAATCAATCATTAACAACATACATGAAAACATGAAATGAGAAGGTAAAAATGCTCTACTTTATTAATTCAAAGTGCTTACTGTATAATATAGGCCCATCTAAGTTACACACGCTCCATGAAAAATAGCTCCAAAATAAAGCTATCTTGTTGTTGGAAAGAAAGAACCCTCTGCATGTGCGTGATCATCATGGAAAAAATAGGCCCTTAAGTGGCAAAAAATTCAAAAAATCAGAGCTAGGTAACTTGACATAAAAATATAAATAAGTTATTTATATTATTTCAAAATATGTAAGAATAGAATCTCTAGAAAATTGAATGTAGTTTCTAAAATACCTGGTTTATTTAAAAAAGAAAAATCTATTTGGTTAAATTTAAAATTTCAATGCAAAGTACTTAAATTTTAGGAAAAAAGAAGAAGTAGGTGTTTTCTGACCACCCTAACCACAATAAAATGATAATATTATTTTATAATATTTTAGATCCAAGTAGAGGACTCATGTCAGGATGTGATACATATTTTTTTGTAATTTTTTCCAATTAAATAATTAATTATGGCTTTTTTATAATAACGTTGTAAAAAATATAAAAACTCATTTTTCTAACCACCTTAACTTGGTCAAAAATTCATTAAATTCAAGTTTTCATTTTTAATCCTATAGTATGCAAAGAATAGAATGTGACACATGTTTCAGATTCAAAAATGTGATACCATTTGAAAGTTAGAGATGTTTTCAATCAGCCTATCAATTAAGACTTTAGTCATAATTCAAATACAAAATGAATAATAATTATTTATTAAATTCAAAGCATAGTATAATTTATGTTGGTGGAAAGCTAAGAAATCTCCTTTAAAAACCCTTTTTCGTTTCATCAATTTTGGGTAAAAAAACATGGGCTATCATATCACTTACCACCACTTTTTGGCCCATCATCATCCTACACATACCCCCCATCAACAAAAAAAAGAACATACTTAAGAAAAACCCACCAAAACCCCTCACACAAATCCTTCCAGAAAGGTTCTTGGATGCAACAAAAAGGCCAAAAGAACCTTCTGGAAGGACTTGTGTGAGGGGTTTCTTGGGTTTTTGCTTAAGTATGTTCATTTTGAACATTTTGAGGAGGTTCTTTCTTTCTAGTGGTAGGATAGCTTTGTTTTGGAGCTATTTTTCATGGAGCTATTGTAACTCAACTGGGCTAATATTGGTATGATGGGTTTCCTTCATTTGTTGAAAAAAGTGAAGAAGGTATGCCTATGACAAGACAAGATTTGCGACAACTACTTGATGTTCAGTTGTGTGATGAATTGATGGTTCATGAAAATCAATATGAGAGTGAAGCTTTGGCTCATGAAGTATTTTCATTTTGGGATGATCTACAGTTTGTTTTAGCTCATGAAGAAGCCTCTTTTTTCCCAATTTTGGCTATTGAACCATCATCCTTTGAAGCAAAATATCAAGAACAAGATGAGGAACAACAACATGATTTGGAGTTACAAGAAACCAACATGGAGAGTTTTGGATTCACACTTTCCAGAGGATGCCCAATCAAGCATCTAACTAGAATTGAGGCCAATAAGGATATTGACACCTTGCTTGCATCCAAGCATGAGGGAACAGCTAAGGAAGAGAACACTCAAGTTACCTTTCTGCCTCAAAATAAGAATGTTTACATTCCATATGAAAAGGTGAGTAAGCTTGTATATGTTCTTCAATAGATATTGCAGCAATTTGTTGTATTTTTATTCATGTTCCCTTTCTTTCTAGTTGTTTTCCAACATGGAAAACATTGTAAAGTTTTTAGGAAAGGCAGTTATTTTACCCAACTAGTTAATGGATTTGTTTGACCAGCTTCTTTGTTGGTTAGAGTAGGTAGCGTAGTTTCATTTCAAATGCATTTCCAATTTTCCCTAAGTGCTTTTCAACATAGTTAGATAGTTTTCATTCTATAGTGTTGGGGTTTTCAATAGGTTTTCAAAGTGTCTCTTGTTGGTTTAGTGAGTTACAACAATTTGCAATGTTGTTTTCAAGTATTGTTAACTTTCTGAGTGACCCCATGCCCAATGGATAAGCTTAGACAACTGATCTCATGTTTAGTAGGAAAACATATAGCAGATGTCACAAAAAATGTTACTCAATTTTTAGCTTTCATCTAAAATCAGTTTTAGTGTTTATTGTTTTTGTGTTGTTATTTAAACATTTAAAAGATAAACCATAGTCTGCTAAGTTCAATATGCATGGAAGAGATTGTCAAATGAAATAGATTACATTTTTTCATTCCAATGTTGCAATTATAACAAGTGAGAAAAGAGAATGATGTTTATACAAATGTAATCTTTTATTGATAATCATGAAGTGTACATGTCCCTCACAAGCCAAGGGACTAACTTTACTTATTCAATAAAAATAAAGAAACAATTTATACATGAATAAGTAAAACACAATGTGCATATAAGAGTGGAGACCAGTCATTGCCTGAGAATGACTGGTTATGAAATTTCCCTCTTGCCCTACTGCTATTGCCTCAAGTTGCTTGTGTCCTTCCCAGCTTCGTAGTGCTCCTAGCTCCTGCATCTAGAAAAAAAATGATATTAGAGCAATGCTCTAAGCAATGAAAGATCTCAATCCTTACATACACACCTACCTATGTATGTATAAACTGATCCATAAGTGCATTAAATAAGAATGCAAACCTTGGATGTCCTGGAAAACAATGAAGTCATCAAACACATCCAAAATATGCATCTATTTTCTAACTTGTTTGCTTCATGTACAAATTTAGGACAAGTCTGGTTACTATTCTGATTCAGTTAAATACATGTGGAGTAAATGTGGCTCCCACAAGGGTAGAGCTCAACTTTCTTTGAAAGAAAAAGTAAATTGAGCAACTTGATCAAAGATATACCTATTATCAATGCATTAAATCAATATGGAATCACACCAATTGATCAAATTTCATTATCAGATTCAAGAGATGCATCAAGTTCAAATATGCATCTCTTAAATAATGAGAAATAAATCTAGAGTATTGTCAAGTCCCTCTCACCTTGATCCTGTTGGACAGCCACACATCACTTAGGATCCAGTGAGCTTTCAAGTCACCACCATATGTGACATATATCTACCCCATAGGATTAAAGCAAAAGGAATGGTAGAGTACTGATATTCAATGAGCAATCATGAGGAAACACAAGGTGACACTCTTTTGAAGCCAAGTTCATAGTGCAAAAATGAATATGATAACTTTTATGAGTCTACAAGGGGCAGTCCTAAGGGGATAATTAGGACAAGCACAATGCATGCTACAATGGTCTCAAGGAAGGACAACAATAATGAATTTATACTATAGGGTAGCATGATCATCACAATGGGTGGAATGCATATTACAAAGGGGGAAAATCTATCTACTATTCACATTGAATAATGAATATCATTCACTCAACAAAAGAATAGGTATGGTCATTTGTGCTATAGAACAATAAGAATCAATGGACAATGGCAATTTTGTATTGGCAAGAACAAATGCATTCCGAGATAAGAAAAAGGCATGGAACAATAATAGTTCTATGTCAAAGATAGAGAATGTAGTCCAAGCTTGAGGAGAAGGTTGCATTTCAGTCCATGAGTCCTAATATACTCTTCATGTCATAAATTGGAGCAAAAAATAATGGATAATAGAAAATAGGATAGTCATAGTTTTGGAAATGGTATTGGCAATCAAGAAAAAGAGAAGATATTGGAAACAAGGGAAATGGAAAAAGGAGACAAGCACAAATAAAAACAAAAATGAAGGATTTTTGGTTATTAGAGGTGCACATATTTACACCACAGATGCTTTCGTTCTAGATGAGGAAGATAGTATGATGCTAGAACAATATGAGGAAGGCAGTTCAAAAAGTTGTGCTCAGCTTATATTGAAAAAGTGGGTGTACCAAGGTCGATTAGTGGAGAGATTTCTTCCACCAGCAATTTTGATGTGTTATCTAATTCCTTAGAGTACTATGAAATCGGGTCTGATATAGATGATGAAACAACACTAGACTATTTTGAGGGATTAGGTGGCACTTATTCTAAATTGCTAAAAATTGTGTGGCTACTAGATAGAGGTGCATTAGAATAGCTATCCCATGGAGAAATTTCATAAAGCAATGATGAGGAATCCACATATTTTGAAAGTAGCAATGAGGCAGATGATGGAAAAAATGCATTTTGAAAAATTGACAAAAAATGTAGCTCACAGAAAGGGAGCTTTAGAAAATCTATTGCTAATGAAGTCTATGATATAAAGATGGAGAATCTCAGGGAAAGCATTTTGTTTGATGAGCAAGATAGTGATAGATTAGAAGCAGAGTTTCACATGTAGTTTGGCAATAAATTTTTTTAGAAAAGGTAACCTGGATGGTCAAGAAGCAATTAATCATCAAGAGAGTATTGAAAAAAGTCTTGAGGGTATTGTGATTTCAAAATATTTTAGAACTCCTTCAAACAAGAAGAAGAATAAGTCTTCACAGATTCCTCATACTTGGCTAGTTGATAAGAAAAACACTAAAGGGAAAGTTGCAGATTTAGAAATACATGTGCTACAAAAAACCCACTTAGAGGTTTTGCAATTAGATTGCAAAAGGGTAGAAGTTGTGAAATATAGAGGAAACCTATTTTAAAAAATGGAGGCTGAGCTCATAGGCCATTTTTTCTCTTCTACATATCAAAAACCCATCGGGTTTGTTGAGAAATTTGCTAATACAAAGGAGAATTGAAGAAACATTATGGGGTTTTCAAATAAAACAAAGCCACATATAAAAACACGGTATTTTTTGTCCATGGCCATGGCCAAAAGGTTTTCTTCTTAATGAAAGCAATAGGGAAACAACAATGGAGTGTCCTCATTAACAAATGTAGAAAAGAAACAAGCATTTTATGCTTTATTCTTAAGGTAGAAACAAAAATATGGGTTGTTTTGCTCAAAATCAACAAGAATGGAGTCAATTTAACTCACCTAGAGCTTTTGCTCACAATTTTTTTTGCAAACTTTCAAGCTTCATTAGAGCTCTCATGGCTGCTATGAACAACTGAAACAACAACAAAAATAACAAATAATACATATGGGTCAGAAATGTCTCCATGTTCGCCACCTGTAGGTTCAAAAATTGCCTCCAAACGGTGTAAAATCAATATTTTGAGCTAAAAAATGAACATTTACCTTCTATTCGAGGTGGTTTCCTAAAAATATCACCAAAAACTAGTGTGAATCTCCATTATTTTTCCTATGTTTGCTCAAACCCCATGATGGCAGAGTCATGTTCCAAATTTTTCAATGACAAAATGATGGGCTTGCCTCATTGTTTTGGTTGTTTTGATGATTAGGGTTTGACCCTATTTGATGGGGACAAGATTTTCTCCCCATGTTTTTAAAATTAAAAGCATGTGTTAATGCAATGGGGGCCGAAAACTTATGTTATTGACTTAGGCATTCTATGCCTTAAGGTCTTCTCCCCTTGTTTCAAAACTTTGCTAAGTCCTCAACAATACAACATATGGAGTGTTCCAATACAACACATGTGATACCTTTGATCTTTTGACTAATAATCATGTGACTTGGAATATTCTTTCCAAGAAATTTGGAGGTCAGCCATATTGGCCAAGTGTTTTTGAGCTTAATGATGCCTTTGAAAACTAGTGAGTATTGACCATGTGTGGACTAAAATGCAGAATAAGGTAAGTAGAGATGGTCAAGTGCATTGGAGGTTTTTAACCTTGTTTAATGCTTTTGAAAGAATTTAGATATGACATTATATGTTGCATTTTATTCCAATGTATTAAGATATCATTTATGTGATTTGAAAATCACTTTTATTATGTCTTTTTTATGCAAATGTAATGTAATTCAAAAAGATGGTGGGCCCCTTATTTTGTGATTTGAAATTTAAAATGACTTGATTAAGTTATGTTTATGAATCACTTAATCAAGGTTATTATCTTAATGCTTTTGGAGTCTTGTGTTTTCAAAACACACATATTGCATGAGGAGAGTGTGGGTCAATACTTGTGTGAAGACCAATGATGACTTGCAAACATTAGGGATGCGTGAGAGGTTGTTTTGACTGATTTTAGTGGAAAAGGGGTTGTTTGGGGGCATTTTTGTCATATTTTTAGTGTGATTATTGATTTGGCTTAACTTTTCTTCATGTGGAGGACAGTTTGGAGGGTTTCTAGAAGGTTCTTTTTGGCCTTTTTTGTTGCATTTGACCAAAACCTTCTGGAAGGACTTGTATGAGGGGTTTTTGGTGGGTTTTTGCTTAAGTATGTTCATTTTAAACATTTTGAGGGGGTTCTTTATTTTCAACAACAAGATAGATTTTTTTTAGAGCTATTTTTCATGGAGCAGTATTGTAACTCAGATGGGCTTATTATACAGTAAGCACTTTGAATTAATAAAGTAGAGTAGTTTTACCTTCTCATTTCATGTTTCTCATGTATGTTGTTAATGATTGATCGATTTTTCTTGTAAAAATATATTTGTTCCTTGCAATCTTGTCTCATGTTTATGCATTTGTATAGCAGAAAATACATGTTTATAGGTTCTAACTTGTGTTGTTTAGTGGTGTTGTTAATTGTGAAACCCTTGTTTTCCTTTTAAAAGAACTTTTTATAGACCTCCTTATGAAATATTTATGTAAACTACATTGGAAATTAAGTTGTGTGATTCAAGCTTTGTGATATTAATTTGAATGTGATAGGATGTTAACAGGTTTGGCTTCATTCTTGGTGCATAGCCTAGTTTTTTTTTTTTCAGCATTACATTTATTTTCATGCAATTCTTACCCTTTACCTCAAAGATTAATAGTCAGGTGACATCAAAATGGGAAGCTGACCCATAATCCGGAGGTTTTCTTTCGAATAGCACACCCACAACCTGAAAGCAATCCCATGTTACATCCAAATCTATTGAGTTCATTCAAAATCTTACTATTAGGGTACATATTTTGAACCCTAATAATGAGTACAATATTTACAATATAAAATAGACTATTTTGTCTTTTTCTCTATTTTTTCTTGTAGTCTATTTCATCCTATAGCTATTTTTTCTTTTAGCTACTTTTATATTGTAGTTGGAAACTATTAAAATATGTCTTTTGTTGGCATATTTCTAGCATCCTTTCACCCAATCAAGTGAATCTTGTTATAGGTTTCTTTTACTAAGAAGCAAAAATATTCTCCTTGACCTTGGCAGACAACTCCTCATTAGCAGAAAATAAAATATCCCCCCATGTTGTCTTGTTTGAAAGTACTTCTCCAGCTAGTGTATTGCCCGACATAGATTCTTAAGCAGGCTTTGGCAATTAGATGTTCGGGTAGCATCCTCCTATCATGCATCCACAAGTAAACCCATCTCCACCTTGGCAATTTGAATTTAATTCTCCCCTCTAGACTTGTCTTCATATGTTGGTTCTTTTAATGAATTGATCCATTATCCCTCCAAGCATCCTTAAAAGCACACAAAGTCACAAGAAAAAAACCTCAGAGGAAATTTCCAAAGTTATTAAAACTTAGTAAAATTGAGATTTTTTAATTTTAGCATATGGGAAAACGGGTAGAAAGAGTACCTAGACATATTTCCTTAATAGTTGACTCATTTTGAAAATTGAGAAAATTTGGAATGCAAAAGTTGGAGGGTTCAGTGTCATTTGCAATGACATTTTACAAATGGATTTCTACGGAGGGACTTCCATAGTGAAATTTTTGCAATGTCTTAAAACTTGATGAATTTGACTCAAACCTCTTGGGGCATGTGGAAACATTCATTTTATGGAACCTAGATGTTGAAAACTTAAAGTTTGCACCATTTTTTGAAATGTAGAGATTTGGAATGTGGAAGTCATAAGGTCCAATGCCATTGCAATGACATTCCACACATGGAAACCCACATATGGCAATTTTCACATGAAAATGCTGTGGATGAAAACCTACACATGAAAACCTGCAGACGAAAACCCACACATAGAAACCCACAGATGACAACCTGCACACGAAATCCCACTGACGGCTTCCCATAGTTAAATATTGTCCACTTCTTAAAAATCAATGAAACCTTCGCAGTTCATTTAGGCATCATTGGAACATTCCAAATCCATAGGCAACTTGTCCAAAAAGTCAAAATATGAAGGTGAAAGAAAAAGAGAGGGGGTCAAGCCATTAGAAACAAAGCAAAAAAAAAAGGGGGGTCCCCACCTTCAGTGGGGTGTGTGTGCAAAACATGTACAACAAAAGGTGACTCAGCTAGGGAAATGCTCTAGAGCATTTTGATGAAAAATTGGAATCATGAACCCAAAATCTCTCGTTTTGACCTTCACACTAGGCTAAACAAACTAAAACACTTGACTAAAGGATCAAAACCACCAGTTAGTCTAATCTTCTATAATTTAAAAATCCAAGTGTGTGCAAGTTTATTCATTCCCTTCTTAAGTCACTATAGGAACCTAAGCTCCATCAAGTTAAGCTACATAAATGGTGTTGCCTCAAAAGCATCCTAGACATTTCTCCACTTCTAGTATGCATCCATAGCCCTGATGAGGTTGTCATTGTGATTCTCTCAAACATTGCTCTACTGCTAGCTAGTTGTCCATAGCCCCAAAAGAGTTATTTGAATCCTCCTGAAAGTTCAATTTCTTTCTTTTGATTTTTAGAGTTTTCTTTTCTTTTTCATTTTTTTTTTAATCTTTTGTTCGTCTTTTCATTTCAACTTGCAAGCAGTGAAGCTTGTACTCAGGGTTGAGAATTACAATGGTGGTGAAGTAGAATTTTAGATTTTTCACTTAATTAGACTTCACAAAGGAGCCTACAATGACCTTAGGATTCTTAAAATGTGTGAAAGATATAAGATTTCAGAATGCATCAAAATCAAATCACACCAGTAAATTATCCTCTTTGAATAAAACATCCAAGTCACTTGACACTAACAAAAGGCCCTCACCATCCACTCTGAAATCATGATTAGAGTTTCTAGAGGAAATACCTAGAAAAACCCTAGGTAATGAAATGGTTGTTATGTCTGCAAACATGCCCAATAGAAATAAAGGGGACCCCAAATTGGAGAAGTGAAGCAAAGGCCAGCCCAAAAGAAAACTACCTTAAAGACACCCTAAACTAACCATAGTAGGAAAGCAAGAACAAACCGAAGGGAAACTATCCTAAAATAATCTAATCTACAACAAACTACCTAATCTAACGAAAGCAGGAAAGTGAGCTATGTACAAAGAAACCTACACCTATTCAAATCAAGCTATATACAAAAGAGATTCAAAATGAACCATGTTTAGATAAGGTGAACTAAAACTCACTCCCATAATATTTTGTAATGCATGCACATGTAGCTAGTTGATCGTTACAATCCTAAGCCATGCAAATTCATCTTTATATTTAGAAAATTGAGCTTCAATAATGTAGCATTCAAACTCAACAACATAAGAAAGAAAAATCAGCAACTAATCAGGTATATATCAAGGCTATGGTCAATCCATAAACATCTTCTTCTTCCTCCATCCCCATTTTCAAAATGGTAAGCATGAGCATTCATAAAAGCATGGAAAGATAAAACTTGGATGTCGCCATGCAAGTGTAGTAGTATTTGACGATTCAAAGCATGTGTGGTGTCATCCGACCATGCATCATCTACCTCCAGAGGATGCAATTGATGATGTAGCATCCCTCTCACATTGCATATCCACAAAGCATAATCAAATTGATCAGGCAGTATACACTATGAAGAATCAAAAATTTTGAGTTCAAGGAACATCCTACCTGATTATAGGGTTGTGTAAGGTTGAGAAAATGAATCATTCAACACCTCTTCAAGAGTCTCCTAGTGATCAACAACCTCCTTTGGCTATTCTTCAAAGAGATACACACTGTCATGTTGATCATCCGCAGTGTATGTATCCACATGATTGTAGTCCTCAAAAGGTAGCCCACCACCCCATTTAATTTCCCTTATTTTGACTTCAATTTGATCTCACTTAATGTCATAAGAACATGATATGGATGGATTTGTTTTGTTGCAATCCTTGAGATGTGTAGGAAGATCAGCAAAAAAGGGGGTAGAAAGACTCCCTGTTGCAACCTGCAAGTGGCAGGGTATATCACCTTTGTTGGTAGCCTTCGAGATATCCTTGCTTTGGTCTTCTTCCCCTGGTAGTTTGTGTGGGAACAACTGAAGCAGTTTGTCAGCTAGGTCATTGACGTCCCCAAATTGCTACCCATTAGGATATCCACTTGTTTCTTCATGTTCACTGCTGCTATAAATTGAAATGGTATCCTCTTCCTCGTCTAGGACTTTGAATTCCTTGTCATCTAGAGGTTCAGGTGATATTTCCTCATCCCTACTGGCCTTTGAAACATACCCTAGCTCCATGTTGTTATATCTCTGCAACACAACTTCAAGTGGGAAGAGATATACAAATGACTCTATCACTTCAAGGGGACTAAAAGCTAATAACATGGTTATGAGATTAGAGTCATATCAAATCTTGTGGTGAATTCTAGACTCAAACACCAACACACCTATCCATCACAAAAGGGTATTACCAACAGAGAACAACTTCTAGTAAACCAAGTAGACTTCTCATAGATTTATCACCAAGTAGATATCATCATGTTGACATCAATGACAACATAGAAACAACCAACAAAGCCCATCCTACTCCATGCTCATGTTGCAAGGCCCAATTTTTTTTTGTGTTTTTTCAATAAATACTATGCTTGTTTTTGTTTGTTTTGCCAACTATGAGAATGACCATAGGTTTATTATGGATGATAAATTATTATAGATGGAAGTGATATGGGATGGGTGATTTTGTTTCCTTTTAGGAATATTTCTTTTTTTTTTAATTTTTGAAATGTTTTTAGGCTGTTTATAGAATTTTTATGTTTTT
>VDFB02060440.1:0-35924 GCA_007258455.2 Sequoia sempervirens
ATGATATATAAAAAATATCAGTTTGAAAAATTGGACCAAGACACGACATCTTTACAACTCATTTAAAAATTATTACTATAGATTTAGATTTAAAACATAGTTGATTGATAAAATTGATGATCAAAATGGCTATCGAGAAGTATCAAAATCAGATGGGTGCAACAATTAGCTTTGCTTGGGGATCATGGTGTATATTTGTAGTGTCTAGGAGAATTAAATCTCTAGTGAAATAGTAGATTGGTGCCTTAACACTGGGGAAATAGTGTTAGACTATTCCTAGATCACTTAAGTTAACTTCCACAAACAAAAAAGCATGGAATTACATCATAGAAAGAGGAAATATAATACCACATAACAAAAATATCAAGAATAGGAACATACACTATAATATATGCTAGAAAACAAAAATGCTCTTTTACAAGTGAGAACTAAGGGAAATAAAATGGGTTACATGAAACCATTTATAGGATGGAAAAGTAAGAACCTCTCCTTATGAGATAATATTTTAGCTATGGCAGTACATAAATTGAAAACCTTTGCAAAACCTTCTTAAAGATCCATGGTTTAGGTTGGTGGGAATGACCACATAACAAGAAGTTCAAGATGAACTAATTGATGTGTATTGGTTCTAGATGGTCTTCTTCCATGAGGAAAAACCTCTCTATTAGGTGGATATATCATGCCTCATTTTGAAGATATCTTGCAAGGTCCTATAGTTGTTGCACACTTGTAGGAATATAATAATAATCATATATTTGATTTGATCTTCTTCAACCATTACTTTGACATACTCTACCATGATCTCAATCCAAGTATCATACTATAGGAAAGGATAGAGATATTAGAAGAAAATATCACTCACATGCTCTTGACTTACTAGATCCATAATTTATATGAGTTATGCACCTTGTGGTGAAACACTTCCTCATCATTTTCATTGGTTGAGTCTACATTGAAAAAACCAATGAAGTTTGAATCTAAGGGACCATCAAGGCTTGAATATTCAAATACTAAACTATTATCGAACTACACATATTAAAAATCATCACCATTTGGTAGTGAACTTTGACATCCATTAACTTTTAACATAAAAATAAGAGTAGGAACCTAAACTTCTAATGTGGTTGTTTCTTATTCTTTGACATCTTGAAGAAAATAATCCACTTCTACTATCATATTTTCTATCTCTTGTAAACAGATGTCCCCTAAAATTCCTTATCATTAATGTTATTAAAATATTTTAAAATTGTAGCTACAACCTCCCTAAGTTCTATCTCTTGACCATTTCCTGACACTATTCATCTTCTAACATATGTTAATTGATCATTGTTGAAGATTCAACCCTAACTTCTTCACTATCACATATGGGATGAATTGAAGATGAGGATGATGATGACTCAAAATTAAAAAATAAATTTGTTGTGTCCTCCACTAAAAAGTTGTTAGATGTTGAAGAAAAATGGCAATTTCTAGCATGAGATTCTTTGCTTGTTCATCAAATATCAACTAAGATTTTTCATGATTAGTGTTTATGGAAACTATAAAATTCGAAGCTAAAAAATCTTTAAAGAGAAGAATATATGGCTCTTCTCCTTCTTCATTTATATCTATTGCAAGCTCTTTGAACAATCATTCAAGTGAATAAAATAAGGCATTTGATTCATCATCTCCTCTAAGAATATATGACTCTTCTCCTTCTTCAATTATATCTATTGCAAGCTCTTTGAACAATCATTCAAGTGAATAAAATAATGCATTTGATTCATCATCTCCTCTAATGTATTTGACTTTTCCTTGCTTAGTATTGGAAACACAACTTTATGCTTCAAATTTTGACTCGATTTCGTATTCTTTAGAGATCATATGGCATACTTGTGTCATATTAGGCTCTTCTTCTATCAATAAACCCTCTTCATAATCCCTCTTCAACCTCAAAGAATTTGAGTAAAGTAGGCAATTTTTTTGCTTCTTTTGGATATTTTCATTCTATTTGTAGTTCTTGTTTATGTGAACACATAACATCATTCAATGTATGATTATGAAATTACTTCTTGTCTTATTATATTCATATTAGGTATATCCCATCACAGATACACTATTAGATTCATCCAATAAATATTTAGGCTCACACAAAAACACTTGATTTGTATTTGAAGCTATCAAAATCTATTTGAATCTTTACATTTTAAGATAACTCCATCTATCACGTTCACTCATTGCATTCCAAATAAGAATCATGTGTGTGAAAAAAAGAGTTCCCACTATTTTCCTTCTTGGAGAAGTAGGTAAATGAGATCCATATAATTGATAAAAGAATCATTTTTGGCCTAGAGGA
Organism: Sequoia sempervirens; assembly: GCA_007258455.2. Taxonomy (NCBI): domain Eukaryota; kingdom Viridiplantae; phylum Streptophyta; class Pinopsida; order Cupressales; family Cupressaceae; genus Sequoia; species Sequoia sempervirens. The sequence continues at coordinate 2,336 of VDFB02060440.1, forward strand.
GGTGGATACTATTGAAGTGGTGGGACATTCAAGAGAAGTAATATCTTGGTTGAATCTTTTTCAAACCTTCTTGTAATGATTATATGATATTCCAACTCAATGGCATATTGTTAAGCATCCTTTAGTTTAGTAGCATGACTAGTATTCAGAGAGAAAACAATGTTTGAAAATAGAGCATTTATGAAACAACTCAAAATAATTTTAGAAGGATTTAGTGTGTCAATAATCTTGGTAACCAGAAAAATTGAATCTTGTAACAAACTCTCTTATAGGTTTGATTTTATCTTTCTTAGAATTTGAGGTTTGTGTGAACAAAATATGACTATCTTCTATTGGCTTCAAACATGCAAGAAACTTTTTGCTCATTGACTCTAAACTTGTGATAAAATTGGTAGTTAGATGGTGAAACCAATCAATTGGTGCGCTTTGTAATATTTCCTTAAATAAGTGAATTATAATATCTTCATGTACCATGTTCAAAATTCCGCGTGCATGGTGGTAAAGATTGAAATATGTTCATTGAGATATTGCTTACCATCACCATAAAACATAGAAAAATTCTTCCTCTATCAACGAGGAACATCATGATTTTCTATTAATGCCAATGGATCAATTTGGTTTCCCCATGATAGCAATAGAGGTGAACAATTGTTGTTGATGTGATCACCCTCTCGGTCAACCATTATTACAGTGATTCTTCTTCTAAAACAAAAAAGTATCTTTAAACTCGTAAACCTTTATATCAAATATAAATGCCAACATAAATAAGAGAGTAATATTATGTCTTTCTCAACAAATATCAATACTCAAATCATAATTAATTATTCTAAATTAATTGTACTTACACATTTTATTAAAATAAGATAAGCTAAATATTAAAAAATACATTTACTTAATAATTTTTTTTCCGCTTTATAAATCACTTTAGTGATTAGAATACATTCCACATTTATGATCTATATACAAGGGTCGCGGCAAGGGCTTGGCCTCAACTTAGTAGCGAGTAGGAGAAGCTTATCTTGAACTCTACCAAAAAGTAAAATAGCGGCGCCTCTATATGTTTCTTCCTCTATTACCCACCTGCAACCCATCCAATGACAACGGAAGGGCGAACATATCGATATATCCACACAGTTTAGCCATATTGCCCTTCGGCCGCTTTCGTTTCCTCCCCCTTAATCTGCACAGGTTGGTAATATTGAAGAGGGGGCTGCATGAATAATAAGCAATTGCAGAGGCGGGACTGGGCATCTTATTTGAAGCATCCATGGGGTTGGATATACACATTCACACCAATACACCATCGTTGCGCTTCCCCATCCCCACCCCATTTCTACGCAAGACATTTCATTTCCGTCCCCCGTGCTTCAGGGGGCCTACCCTTCTGCTCAGCTCACCGTTATGCTTCTCTATTGATATCACCAGGTAATTTCCCCTCTCTCTGCTTTATGCTTTTAAGTCAATATCTTTTATGATAAAAAAAAAGTTTATTATCCCCGTCTAGCCTGTAGGCAGTGACGGTGCAAATACTTGTTATATGAGAGGAATTAGCTAAAATTTCTCAGCGGATGAATAATTCCCCTTCACTGCATGAAGATAGAAGAAACAGATGAGTGGTAACATCATGCTATATAAGTTACAGAAGTGTGCGTGCCCAGGGTAATATGTCAGCTTCTCTAGTAGAGCTTCAGTACCTCGGACTGCAAAGGCTGAGAAAAAATAGGAGCCTTTTCTAAGACTCTGGTCGTATGGAGGGTGCTTCTTAAAAACTTTTGAGATTTTTTAGGAGTATTTTAAAGCTGGTGGTCTCAAAATTGTTGTAATGAAACCTTGGTCCATGAATTTTATTATTTTGCATATTCAAATTCACTAAATTATATAAATATAAAATGATAAAAGAATTGATATACAATATACTGACATATTTTTTGCAGAAGAGTTTAATTTGGTGTCCAGATTTCCACTATTCAAAGCGTAAAGAACTTCAATTAGAAAAACCTTCAAAGCAAATTTATGTTCAGTAAGCTCAAAGGAATAATAGTGAGGAAAATATAAAGCAATAGAATAAATTTTATTTTTGAAATATAAAGATGATAATTTAAAGTATATGTGCTGTTGCTGCTGTTCTTTGGTCTGTGCACTGCACTCTGATTGATTTGTAAAAGAAGAGATTAACAAATATAAAGATAGATAATTTTCTCTCTAAAAATTTTCCTGGATTAATTGGTGGGAATTTAAAAACTTTGGATGATTGATAAGTGGCAGAAAAATTCTTAAGCCGGTGGGGAAATTTATAACTCTCCAAATACATCCGCTCAAAATTTATAAACAAAAAAATAAGAATTATCATTTATTAGGAAAAGATTCTAAATAATCCTATAGCATTTTTCTTTTGAATTGCTGCCACATAAATATAAAAGCCTTTAAACTAGTATTGCCACTACAATATAAAAGTCTTTAAGCTAGTGGCGAAAACTTTCAATCCCTCTTCAACGCCAACTTAAAACTTGCAGGTACATGCGTGAAGCTCCTATTTTACAGAGAAATATTCATTTTAATCTTTGTAGCCGCATTTTTTCAATTTCATGAGACTGTCCTTATAGTTAAACTTAAAATACAAATTCAAGCCCCTTCCATGGAATTGCAGTAGGCTTTCCCTATTTTCTAGGGATAATCAGTGACATTTAGTAAACTGATCACCTCTTTTTCCTCAGATTTAATATGTATTTATTGTCTTCACTTCGAATTATACATTCTCTTCTAATTCCATCGATAAATCTGCACTTCATGTTGAGAGAGCCATCACAGAACATGTCTCTGAAAATATACACGGCTTTAACTTGTATAATATGTCGCACATGATGTAGAAATTTGTGTTAAGGATGAAAACGATCCAGAAAGAGAGGTAGAGTAAGTGGAAGAAATATAAGACCTACACCATGTTATCAGAAACGAGAACCTGAAGCCCTCATTCAACTACACAAGAGGATGGTAGATGAGGTCGTAAGCTAACAGTACTGGTTAATATCTGATGGCTAAAGACAACTACACGTTGATTAGGATAGGTTAAAGTCTAAGTGTTATGTATTGTGGATGCTAGACATTCTAATGCAAATGGGTTGGGGAATGCTTTATATACCTAAGCTACGTAGGAGCAATGGAACACCGAACTAAAACTGAGATTCGGAAGTGGTAAAGAATTATGGAACTAAATCAAGCTTCAAATTCTATATCTCCTGCTAGTTCTCTTATTGTTATCGGCATAAAAATAAACCGATGGGCAAAGCTTGTGTCCGTTTGGTACATTTTTCCTAGCCTTTAAATTTCTTGGGAACACCCTTACATTTTGGGGGATTGCCGATAGCCGATAGGGACAAAATGTTGTCCTAGTGCCCTCATCTTCATAGAGATTGAACATGCCATTTAGAGATTGAACTTTAGCTAACTCAACGACTTCAAAATTTGAAATAAACTTGACTCCAACTATCTTAACTTTTGTTCCCTTTTGTATCCCTAAAGGTTCCTCCTATGTCTAGTTTCTGTGAACAAAAAACGAGGGGATGGGCTAAGCTTTGGACAGTCCGTTGCAACCCACACTTGTTTGGCAAGCACATTGACTTTAGTGTTACTATTTATGAGTCCCTCACATTAAAATTGTCAATGATGTCATGGATATTGAGTTCTTTATCATAGCAGACATTTTTAGCAAGGTGGATCCTCCTTGATGTGAGCCCTTCAAGAGCTGCAATGGCCTTCAAGACCTTTGTTTTTGTCTTCTTACTTATCTTGCATTGATTAGTTGCAATATCCCCTTGAAGTGCCCTGAACATTGTTGCCACATCTCATAGCACTTTTTTATATTGTTATGGATTTGGATAGGTTTTCAATGGCTCTTAGACCTCAACATTTCGACACACATTTGCATTTTCAAGTAAGTAGGGCATATAAGAGTTTTCACGTTAGGTGCTACACTTGTTGCAGTTTTATCTTGAGCCCCAACTTATGTCAATATACAATTGTAGTTTCCTCATTTCTATGGGTAGCCTTGATCATACTAGCACTGTTTTGGTGCTCATGGTGAAGAATTGTATTGAAAAGATTGGAGCAAATTTTCGTCTAATGGTCTCCTCTGCAAGTGTCACAAATTGGATATTAAAGTAGAGGTGCCAGTATTGGCTAGGGTTGCCGCAGTATAAATCCACCTTGTTATTGACCTACGGCTTGTCTACTCAATCCTCTGTTGCTGCACGCTACAGTTGCTTGACAAACATTTTGTCTTGTCTCACTCAACATTTCTTCTAAGTGTCAATAATTCTTCTACTGTGTGTATTATCTTTGTAACTTACAATGCCATTCTGTTTTGCACTTCATCTTTTTCATCCTTGGGAAGTGGACCTATGAATCATCATCCTTGTCGCCTATTATGTAGAGGACTCGCATCTTCCATTGCCTCAGGAAAATGTTCTTGGAGTGCCCTTCTTTGCATTTAACACACTAGAATCCTTTCACTAATTTGCCAACCTTTCTTGTAGTGAGTTGCGCAGCTCACCACACCATCTTAGTGATTTGCACCTCTACTCATGGGCTTATGCTTTTTGTAGACTCCCCAAGATTCAAACTGCTCGAGGACGCAACACACTTCTCTTTATGTTACATAAGTTTTGTGGATCATTTGGCACATCATTGGAAGAATCAACCTATTGATAAACCATTCCCTGTGCTTCTCTTAATTGATCATGAATGGCAGCTTGGATAGTAAATCACAGAAGCACACATCATACCGTTGTATTCTTTCAATAGGTCTTTGCATAATATCCTTTAGTGCATTCATCTCAAGATGCTGGAATTCATTTAGAAATGTTGTTTGCAACTCATTATAGTTGACGCGAGTACCGTTAGATCATACTTGTGGTACTACTGTTGCACATGCTAAGATAGCATTGCGACAAATTTTGTATGGCATGATTCCTTTGGTGCACCATGTTATCTCACACTTTAGCACCAGTTTCAGCATTTCCATAGCCCATGTATTCAGGCAAGGAAAAGTTCGTGCTAACCACCACTTGCACATAGTTGTAAGTGGGTGGAGATGGTAGGGTAGTTGTATATTCCTTTTTTGGTTTTGATTCTGATTTTGGCCGCTTATGTTTGCAGCTCTTTGGTTTCTTCTGGTTTGGCTATTTAAGTGTTCTTTCCTATGTGAAGATTCTCTAATTAAAGAAACCTGGTATACTTCAACATTTAACACTTCTCAAAACATTTTCATAGTCAGCTTCCTTTACAGAAAAAAAATGTGTTCCTCCAGTAAGGGTTCTGAGTCTAGTTATCCTTTCCACCATATTCCTTTGATATCTTGTAGCATCCTTTTGTGGACTGAAAATATTTTCAGCTCTAGCCCTCATGGAAATCTTTATCACTTGGTTGCAGAGCCATATATTACATAATATATTTATATATAATTCTCATCTTCCTGGCATTCAAGGCAGATCCTTCTTTGACTGCCTCCACCCTTGGAGAAGTCTTTTGGCACTCTTCCGCACTTGGCCAATTGGGTCATGAGCCTTTCATATTAAATCTCATGCCTTTGAATGCTACATTGGCCTTCTCAACTGCTCGTCTGTTGTTCTCTAGCATGTCTGTCTAGGCGCTCTTTAATCCATCTTCAACCTAGGCTCTGTCTTCTTTCCAGACATCATCCACCTTATCTTTGTGTCACTTTGTGAAGTGTTAGTTTGCCAACAGTAACTTTTCAATCCCTTGATTGTTATTAATTGCTTTATTAGAAAAAGTATTTGGGCAATGATAGCCTTCTTTTGCGGCTCAAGAATGTAATCTATACTTCCTTTGGACAAAATAGGTTAGTGTTAAAATTGCCTTGCCAAAAGGTGTTTACAGCTTGCATCTGTGGTTGGTTTATGGTTGGCCAACCTTGCACTAGCCTTTCTGGTCCATCCCGCAGAGTATTGGAATCTTTGGACTCTTGTTGCAACATGGGCATTCAACCACTTGTAGAGTTTATAAGAAACTCTGTAAATGTTTCTTCATATTGACAATCATTAGCGTGGTGTTGGAACCATCACTTTGGCTTTTGTATTTGTAATGCCCCCCGCCTAATCCGTAATGACTCCAAATTAAATTCTGTTTTATATTCGTGGGCCTTAATTGCTAATCATAAATTGCAGAAGATTATTTTGGTGTATTGAGGGGCATTGAATCATATAAGCCTCATTGTATGAAGGGCACAAACTCTGACAGAATATTCCTTGGTCTGCTGCCCCTTATGTGAGGAGAAATCATAAGTGTGAAGGAAATAACAATTGCCACAGCCTTGAGAAGGAGCTGCCAAAAAGGAAATCGCGAGACCTTTTGCATCTGCCGTTTAAAGAGAATTTCAATAGTGGGTGGTCAAAGGAATAATTAATTACTATGATAATATGAAATTATAATAAAAATAGTAAAGAACAGTCAAGGGATGTTTTGAAGAGTTATGACTGTTGAAGAAATTATATATTTAAGGGAGTCCAAACAAGGAAAGGAGGGCATCAATTGATCAAGACATATTATTTATTTTCCTTGTCGAATACGAATTAAAGATTTAGCAATCTTGAGGAGGAAACCCCTCCAAGATCAGAAATTCAACGATGAAAACCCTTAAATTCTTTTGTCAAGTTAGTGGATGGAAACCCCTAATTTTGGCAGTAATATTTCAAGATATTTGTACAAAAAGAGATAGCTGCAAATTGAAAGAGAATTACAGCAGAGACTCAAAAATAAGTTTTATATTTTCAGCTCAATAATATAAAGTTTAATAATGTTAAATTAATATTTATAATTAATTATGCGAGTATTATTGTGAGGTAGATTTTATATTTAAAGAAAAATAAGGAAAATTTAAAAAGGGACATTACAATTGGTATCAGAGTAGTAGTCCTGCCAGCCTGTCGGTTTAAATCCAGTTTATGTAGTGGAGCCAAAGAGACTAGAGGGCTTTGGAGAGAGAAAATAAAATGTAATGACCCATTTTATTCCTTAAATCGCAGCACTAAATATAAAACCCCAGGCGTTGACAATTATTAATAGCTTTTCCTTGTGAAGGCCGACCCAGTTAAGACAATCCACGATGGAATGAAGGTGGCTGACCCAGGAAGAAAAGAATATAAATTAAATGGCAGTGATTTATATAAAGGGTGGGGCCGACTAAGAATAATTAAGATTATTAGGGGTAGTGATTACCAAACAGCAGGTAGATAATAACCATAAAGGGCAGCGCTCAAGTTATGAAGAGATGTATCCCTTGCAAGGTAAAAGCCTCAATGAAGAGGTGTGACTCCCTCTCATTTGAGGATATAAAAAAATGAGAACAAATCATTTGGGGGATAGGAATCAAGGAAGTTGATTGGAAAGAAAAATGACAATAAAAAATTGGAATATAAGAGATCTATTGGAAACAAATATTGTTTTAGGAAGAATATTATTGGGAAGTAAGTTTTAAATAAAGTAGATTCCTTTAGCAATTTGTTTTGAATTTATAAAAGTTTTATGCAAATAGGGAGGCCAATCAACCTTCCGAGTTCATGAGAGATGAAGTACCATCCTTTCTTTCATCAAGTATGCCACCCTCGAGATGGAGCGCTTGTGGGTCAAGAGGCATATGAATGCTCCTAGACTTGTTAAGGAAGGCAGTCTTCATGCATCTTATTGAGCACGCCACCCCGAGATGGAGCACTCATTGGTTGGGAGGCGGATGAGTGCTCCTGGGCTTGATCAAGGAGGATGGAGTGCCTCCAAGGTGGACTAAGGGATGGAGTGGACTTGAGGTTCAACCATGTTCGTGGGCCGGGAGGTGGATGAGTGCTCCTAGGCTTGAGGGACTTTCTCAAGTACGCCACCCCCAAGATGGAGAGCTCGTGGGCTAGGAGGTCTATAAGTGCTCCTAGACTTGAGGTTCTTCTCAAGTATGCCACCTCAAGATGGATGGACAAGGATCCACACATGCTCTTGCAATATAAAAACAACCATCCTTGAGATTGCAGTTTGCAAGTACTTCAAGTGAATTCCTAATATGATTGGCTATAGGAATATGCTTTGGAATAACCATTAAGGATGTTAAGATATTTTTGAATCCAAATGTTAATGATGCTATGAACTAAAGATCTAACTATTATGATGTTTTAGCTATGATGTATTAGTAGTTGCCAGGAGACGCAGAGTACTGGTACTGGTACGGGGACGGGGATGCCAATCAAATTAGGGTACATGAGTTAAATGAATAGGGAGACGACTATTTTATATGTAAATGATTCACCGGAAATTTTGGGTACGGGGACTGGTACGTTGTCTATGTTCCCATAATGGAGTTTCCTGGCAACTATATGTATTACTCTCAATATTATAATATTTTATGTATTAATCTGAATATAACCATAAAGTTTATACTTGTTATTACTAATATCAGTTTTTAGTGATTGTTATTGTTTTAAAGGCCGAAATTTAGGAATATCCCAAAAGGGGACATTATAGAAAAGACTAGAGGCAGCATTACAAGAGGCTAGCAACCAAATTAGAGAGAATAAGATGGCCTATATGCAAAGACATGAACAAACAACACAATTGCTCCTTCAAATGCTTCAAAATATGAATAATACAACCGGTTCTCTCGGGCTTGCATGAACTAATGGAGAAGAAGGTAGTAATTCAAATCATTCAAGGTCAGAACATAACAATAGAACTCCACTTGGATCAGCACCCAAAATCACACATCCCACATTCTTACCAAGAGTTGAGCAGCCACGTGAAGAAGAAGAGCCAAACATGTTTGCAAATGACTTTGATGAGTGCATAGACGCATACTCAATACTCAATCCAGGTCTTAGAAGACAGATTCCATTTATACAATTTCATAATGCAAGATCAAAAAATATCTCAAGAGGAGAAAAAAGACAACCTAACAAAAATTAAGTTGACTCTCCCCACTTTTGATGGTTCAAGGAAGGTCACTACGCAAGCATGGGTCCAAAAACTAGATACCTATCTCTCTCTTAACCCCATGGCAGAAGATGAAGCCGTTATGTTTGACATCCTTCACTTAAAAGGGATTGCACATGAATAGTGGCATCATGGGCTAATCACCCAAGGGCATCAACAAATCATGACATAGGCTAACTTCACACAATGGTATATAGACAGGTTTGATAGAAAAGACCCGGAAATACATTTTAAAGAGTTGACACGACTAAGGAAGCAAGGTACAATAGAAGAATATGTAGCGGAATTTCAAAGGGTTTCAATCATGGTGTCAGATATTATAGAGAAGAGACCTAATTTTTTATTTATTTAAGGGCTTTTAGAGTCACTTAGGGGGCTGCTCTGATCTTTTGAACCATCATATCTACAAGATGCCATTCGAAGGGCCTTAAAATTGGAAGATACCACATCTAAGAACAAGATCTATTCCAAGAATGTACCCTCAAGGTTGCATAAGCAACCACTTCACAAAGATTTTTTGCAACCAAAGGCATTACCTCCCCAATCCCACAAGGTGGAAGAATCCAAGAATGAACTTCAAAGGAAGAAATTATGCTTTTCTTGTAGAGCGCCATGGGAGCTAGGGCATAACTATTTGGGCAAAGGACATGTTTGTTACATAGAGGTAATGACACAAGAGGGTTTAGAAACAAAAGAGTTTGAGCTTTAGGGTGTTTTAGAGGAGATTGAGCATGAGGATTGGGAAGTAGAGAAGCCTTATGGAGGGACACTTGCCACACTTTCAAGAACACCTAGACATCCCCCCTTTTGTGTGCAAGGATTGCTTCAGAGACATAAGGTAACATTTTTAATTGATAGTGGGGCTACCCATAATTTCATTGATGAGGGGTTAGTGAGTAGGTTAAAATTGAAAACATAAGGTTTCAATGTGGTTGTGGCTGATGGATTTACTCTTCCATGCACACAAATGATACAACAACTTGACATCACTTTGGGTAGGAACAAGGCTCATGATGACTTTTATGTGGTGGGCATTGGTGAGATGGATGTAGTTTTAGGGGTACAATGGTTACGCTCACTTGGGGAATTCATATAGAATTATCAAACTATGGAATGTAAATTCAAAATTGAGGGTAAAGAGGTGGTTCTTCAGGGTTTGTCTAATGGAGCTCCAAGGGTTGTTTTTGCAAAGAGAATGGAGAGAGATTTTTGTAAGGGACAAGTGGATTGGGTAACACAATGTCTTATTACTAATGGAACTTCAACCACAAATGAATAGGCTACTCATATAGATATTCAACCCATTTTGGATAAGCATAGTAAGGTATTTGGTGATATCCCACCAAGATTGCCATCTGGGTAGGGGGTTTCAGCATGCCATTGAGTTAGAGGAAGGTTCCAAGCCAGTCATCACTACACCATATCGTCATCCAATAAGTTATACGGAAGAAATTGAGAAAACAATTAAAGAACTACTCGATATTGGACATATACAACCAAGCTCAAGTCCTTTTGCTTCCTTCGTGGTATTGGTGGAGAAGGAAGGTTCTATGAGGATGTGTGTTGATTATAGGGCACTCAATAAAAATACTATCAAGAACCGCTATCCTATCCCCATAATTGATGAGTTGATTGATGAACTCCATGGTGCAATATATTTCTCTAAGATTGATTTACATTCCAGGTACCATCAGATAAGGATGAGGAAGGAGGATGTTCACAAGATAGCCTTTAGATGTCACTTTGGGCTTTTTGAGTTCCTAGTCATGCCATTTGGGCTGACTAATGCTCCAACTACATTCCAATCCTGCATGAACCAAGTATTTAGTAAGCAATTAAAGAAATTTCTTTAGGTTTTCTTTGATGATGTATTGATTTATAGTAAAAATTGGGGGGATCATTTAAAACATATAGATGAGGTACTGGGAATACTTGAGCAGCAGTCACTATTCACCAAGGCATCCAAATGTGAGTGTGGAATATTTATTTAAGGCAAAAATAAGGCATTTTTAGAACGGGACATGGTGCTGCAACGGGCATCCATTGCTTTAGGTTGTATTCCTCTGGAAAGGTCATGCTCTGCAAATTCAAGTTCTACTCTATTGAATCAGTCCTCTATGCTCCCTTGGGTAACCCTACATAACATAGCAACAGGCTTCCCTCAAGTGAGAAATAGGGTCCCCACAATGAAACCAAAGTGTTGGTTATTATTAGTATCGGACTAAAAGTGATCAAAGATCTAAACAGTCACCCAAACATTCAGAAAATAGCTTGGTTCTGGTTTGCTGCATGAAACTACGTGTGCATAAAGATTTAGATTATTACCCTGTAGCCTATGTGAAATATTCATGATCAAGAGATTCATCACATAACAAGTAAGGGCTTCTTTGTATTGTGTTAGCAATTTAATATTGTATAACAGTATATACTGTTTTGGACATTGGAAAATTGAGGTCACTTTGCTTCTTCAAGTCCTACAAAGGGCTAATAGATTGGTTAGGGCCGAATATAGGCTTGGGGCTCAAGAGATTAGGGCCAGTCAGGGCCCAAGAAGTACATCTCTCTATATATGGCCAATGGCTCGGTAATGGAGATATTTGCTAAAAGGCCCCATCTATCTATATCCGTGGGGGATTGGATATAGCCATTGGAAAGATATGGGGCATCATATGCTTATTCCGATACCCTATTCACTCCAAATACGCCTCACCTCCGCTTCGGGCTTTCCGCATCTATAATGCAATGAATTCTGCCTCGCGGCGGCTAGCAGTCGGCACTTCATTCTCAGCAAATGCATACCGAATTGAAAACTGTAACGGTAAGTTACGAACCGCCCTATCTGTATATGGCGTGGGGGACCTAGAGTACAATGGAGCGAGAGCTTATAATACGTCTTCATTCCATTAGACTCTACTCGATTGACTCCACTCGGATCGACGTCTACCCATAGGCTCCCATCCGATGGATGAGATGAGATCAGAGTGCTACGCCCCTATCTATCCCATTGGATATTGATATCGGGGGAGGTCGCCATATCTATATGCATAGGGGAGTTCATTTCATCGATTCAATATAGAATCAATCCTAATCCCAAGGATAGATGATTTGAGATTGATTATATACGTAACATGAGTTGAGGGGCGATAATTTTCTTTTCTTGGGGGATCTCTATGTGGCTATCCATATCTATATGCCCTCGACCTCCCTGAACTGTGGATGGGATGGTAGGTATAGAAACCGATAGGCCCCTATCTATATATGGGGGCGATAGAATAGATCTCTCTGGGGGCGAACTGAACTATGGCACTATAGATTAGATATGGCGCCCCTCCCCTATATGGAGAGTATAGTACACAAATGCCTGCCGTCGGAGATTCGCCTCAACAACAACAATAATCTGGGGGGGCCTCCCGGGGGGGGCCACCCACCCACCCCGGCCCCTACTATTCTCAGGGCCCCTACTATCTATTCCCTGCCGAATAGTAGGGGCCCTCCCACCCATGTTACGTAACTATATCCTCCTGAACACATGAACACCCCTATGGCCTTCTATCTTTCTAGACCGGCCAGACCGGGGTGGGAACTTAGGAGGCCCCTACTATTCTAAGGGTTACGTAACATGGGTGGTGGGAACACAAATTAGGAGGCCCTCCCATATGACTGCCGAGAGGGTGGGAGTTATAGGTTACGGTAGATTATTCAAGCCCGACTAGATTTAGCTTTGGGACCATCTTGGAATTGAGCCCTTAGAATAGTAGGGGTCTCGCTCACACTGTAGTAAAAGTGACCCAACAATATTTCCCTATAATTCCCCCCCTCCCGCTCTTCATCGGAATTTCTCAAAATTCGAGACATCATGATTGCAAACCCCTATAGAATTGTAGGGGCCATAGAATTGTAGGGCCCGGGTGGTAGAAACATCGAATTGGCTGGGTCATATGACTGCCTTTTAGTTCAATGGGCCGAGCCAACTTTCTCCACCGGGGAACTATAGTAGTTAACTCCAGTTCAGGCTGAGTGAAAGTTCTAGCATTAGGGCAGTTCGGAAGCCAAGGAAGGGAGGTTATTGTTCTCGCCCATCGGGAGGTGCCCGGCTGCATCGAAGTTAACAAGCCCGGTTGGAGAGAAGTTAACAAGCCCGGTTGGAGAGAAGAAGCCCGGTTGGATAGAAGTTAACAAATTTATTTCCCTTCCTTAATTCACCCCCGGTAGGAAGTTAGGGTAACTATAGATAGGAACCCCCGGTAGATTAATTGAGTAGAGAACTTTCCTGTCCTAATAGAAATTTGCTGTCCAGCGGAACAACGGCATCTAGCTCCGGAAGGAAGGTAATAGAATTTCTAATCGCTAGGTGAGAGAGTAGCTGTCAGTGAGGAGTAGCTGTCGAGTGTTCTCATATCTAGAGAAAGGCTTAGACAATGCAAATTACCCCTTCTCCGAGTGAAAGTTAGAAGCTATAGTTCCTGATCCACCCACGGGAATTCAAGTTGCTGCTAATCGGAATTCCCCTTCCATAGATAGTTCAAGTTGCTGCTAATCATGTGGAAGTATTTCTATAGCCTCCCGGGTAACGTTGATTCCCCCCCCCACCCGGATATAGTTGATTAACGAATGGGAGGAAGGAAGGTCCAAACAAAATAGCCCATCAAATTGTAGGGGCCCGGTCCAGCTTGCCTTCCATCCAACGACTAGAGGGCGGCTCTCTTCGACGAGCTTCCGGTAAGGTCACTATAGGATTCTCAGGTGATGAGTGAAAGCTTAAACTAACGGACGAGCATCCAACGACCAATCTATCTCCTCCCACCCACCCCAGCTCAACTAATAAACTAACGCCCCTACGGGCTTCCGGTTTCTCTCCATCGGTTAGGGGCCCCAGGCAACTGAGAAACGTGGGTGCCATCCGGGGGTGAGGATAGTTTGCCAGGGGACATATCTGCCGCATCGCCCACCCGCACCAACCCCACTATCCAATACCCGCCTAGGATAGTGGGGTCCACCTTGGGGGGGAGGAGTAATAGCAGAGGACGATCAACTCAACTCACAAAAGTTGAGATCATATGACTGCCTGTTGTTATCTTTGGGTGACCCAACTTGCCACCGACCTAATTAATAAACCAAGGGCCCCGCCTATCTCCCACCCCCCCTGCAGGGTGGGAGGGAATCATAGTTCACCGACCAGCCCTGCTTTCACCGGGACCGACCTATTCGCCCACAAACCCCACCGACCATATTCGTCTTGGGTGGGTGGCAATAGGGTTGGCCTCCCACTTCTATAATCTACCCCATAGGGGCCAGAGAACCACTATGATTCGGGTGGGTGGTCAACTCCCCCTACTATTCTAATGGGCCGGAACGGCTGATTCCCCCCCACCCGCCCTACTATTCTAAGGCCGGTGGGTTACTTTGGTACCGACCTATTCACCCTTGGTACCGACCTATTCGCCCTTGGTACCGTCCTATTCGCCCTTGGTACCGACCTGAGGCGTATCTATATGTCGGTCCCGAAGGGCGGGTGGGAGGATATAGGGTACGGCCTTGGGTGGGAACTATAGCTGGGGCCCCCCGACTGTTGTTATTGTAGGGCTATTCGGGGTAGGGGGAGCCCCGGCCTATTCGACCACCCACCCTGCCGTTGGCATGTTACGTATAGAATCGAGAAAGGCAACTCTAGTTTTCCCAGTGCTTCGCTCCATAGAATAGTAGGGGCCGACCTGAGGCTACTCAACAATAATCTACCGACTACCATGCAGGGGGGGCCTCCCACTTCTATAATCTACTGACGGCCCCTTGCGCTTCGCACCCGGGGGGGGCGGGAGTAATGAATTAGCCTGCTAGGATAAGCCTACCAGCCGCCCCCCCGGGAGGAAGATTAGTTTAGGGGGCCGGGTGGGGGGGAATCAGCCATTCCGGGCGGGAGGGCCCCTACTATAGTGGTTCTCTGGCCCCTAAAATTCTATGGGGGCCCTAAGACAGCCTTCGGCAGCAAACCCCACCGACCCGCCACCCCCACCCTCCCTCTATAGTTGTTGCCTGCCTTACGCGCCGACCATATTGGCCTTAGGTCCCGAAACAAACCCCACCGACCATAAGGCAAATGGGTCGGTCCCGGAGGGTGGGAGTTCACCGGGTGGGTCGGGCCCCTCCCCTTAGAATAGTAGGGCTATGGCCCCTACCATAGAATTTTAGGGGCTATGGGGTAGATTCTAGTTAGTTGGCCAATATGGTCGGCTGCCGAAGGCAGGCCCAAAAAACCGGTAGAGGCGGGAGGCCCAGGTAGATTATAGTTAGTTGCCTGCCTTCGGCAGGGGGGGGGTGGGAGGCCCCCCTCTATTTCCCCCCACCCACCCTAAGGCCAATATGGTCGGCTGCCGAAGGCATGCAACTACTATAGCGGGTGGGGTTGGTCCCCGGGGTTGGACCGACCTGAGGCAAGGCTATCCTCCCACTTCTATAATCTACCTCGTCAATTAATCAGTTCATTAATAAGCCTGCTAGCCCTTTAGAATAGTAGGGGGCTAGAAGAAGCCTACCAGCCGCCCCCCCGGGAGGAAGATTAGTTTAGGGGCCCGGATGAACCCGAAGGGCATGGTCGGTGGGGTCCGCCTTGGGTAGGACCGGGAATTCTAGTTACCTCCCCTGGGGGTTCAAAGGGCGATGGAGCTAAACTATCTAGCCGTTGGTCATGGAGCTAAACAAGCTCGGCCAGAAGGAAGGTTCAATCAGAGCTATTATTTCAACTAGAATAAGGAGGGCAACCGGAAGTGCCCCTCCCTGATTTATTGCATGCTTTCATTCGGAAGGAATTCAACGAGAAGTTAACACGGGCTCAACCGGAAGGCTATATACGTAACATGGCCGAACCCGAGGTTCTGCTGCGGGATAGTTCTCAAGCTGGACCGAGGGATAGATAGCGGCAAACGCCCTTGCGTGCTTCGCACCCAAGGCATGCCTTCGGCACCCGCTATAGTAGTTGCCGTATGGGTGGCGCCGAAGGCTAGCAACTACTATAGCGGGTGGGGTTTGTGGCGAATGGGTCGGTCCCGAAGGGCAGGGGCATCCGAGAGAAAGTGGGTGAGGGCAAGCTGTCAACTAGAATCGGAATTCAACTAGCCCTACCCGTCCTTCACCTCCGGGTGAGGATGGAGCAGTTCCTACCCACACCCCCTATTGTCCTCCGGAGCAGTGAAGTTTATTGTCCTCCCATTATCCGCAGTGAAGTTTATTGTCCGGGGTGAAGGCCCCTTAGAATAGTAGGGGGTTATCCCTTGCCGGTAGTTGATTAGTTTCCTACTGGAGGTGGGGGATGGAGCACCCCCGACCCCACCACAAACCCCACACAAACCCCACCGGCCCGGTAGATTCTATTCGGCGGGAGGCCCCGGTAGATTCTAGTTAGTTGGCGAATGGGTCGGTCCCGAAGGGCGGGTCGGTCCCGAAGGGCGGGTGGGAGGCAACCCCTTTTGTCCCCCCACCCGCCCCGGGTGGGAGATAGGCGGGGCCTGAGGTCCCGAAGGGCGGCAAAAAAGCGAAGCGCTGGGTGGGTGGCCGAATAGTAGGGGTGGCGAGAAAGGTTGACATGTTACGTATAAGTGCTTTGCCCCGTGTGGTAATGAAGCGTACGCCCATTATTCTATAGAAAGGCGCCCGGAGAACTATAGTTGCTTCCCTCCCGTGGATTCTATACGTAACATGCCCGGGTTTTACTAACTAGAACGAAGCTCCCGCCCAACTGCTAAAATAGGCCGGGCCGCTGCCCATAGAATTTGAAAGGGCAACTGGATCTACTGTAGGGCTCACGCCTTTTGTATATTGGGTGCCGAACCCGCGCTTCCCGGCACTCAGCTTCTGATGCTCCCTAGCTTCTTCCCGACACTCCTTGTGGCCTAAGTAGGTCACGACGCCCTCCCCATAGCTAATTTTAGGGAACCTCTGTCCTCCTCACAAATGGTAGATAAACTGCCCTATGGTTAATGATTGCAACTGCAAATCGATTCGCCTCTTCACTCGTAAGTCAAAACGCCTAATCATCGTTGTCGACCGCTGTGATGGGTGTCCGCCCCGTTTTCTCAGATTGTAGTTGGTTCTGCTTTCCGTTGGATTTCTTCTTCTATAATCATAAGGTCAAGCAGGGTTTGGAGCATCCGCATCCCCGCGCGCGGGACAAGAGGTGCGTTGGAGGGCGAAATAAGCGGTCGTTCCAGCGTAACTGGGTATAGTAAGGAGGCAAACCCATCTCGTAACCCTTGGTTTCCGTAGAAATATGGTACTCGTGTGGAGGGCCCTTGGGTGATAATGATGGGCACATTGGTGGTTCGATAGACGTGAGCTCCGCGGCAGGGGAGCGGGTAGTGAATTCCCGAGAGTAGATTTAGCCAGTCGCCCCAATTGCTATCAGTGATGGCGGATGTTTTGTCCAGATTTGGGAAATATAACAGTTCATAGGAATTGTCCAGCCCATCAAAGCAGAAATAACCTCCACCAGTGTAAATGCGCGCGACCTTAGCCAAGTAATGAAAGAGTAGGGTTTCACCGGTGAGTACGCCGTGACCTGTAATTAGGAGGTGCTGCCTCCCGGGCCCGCGAGGGGGGGGGTGGTGAGTTCTCCGGCTAACCATCGAAGAACTAGATAGAGCTCGCCAAGGTCCTGCGGCTGATAGGGGATAACAGCCTTATTGTTATTGAGTTCGATAACATACCACCTAAGAAAATCTTGCAGTTTGGGGAGTAGGCGGTCGATAGGGGGCAGGTGCTTTTCCCTCTGGACATCCGGCCCGACACGTCTTATAATTGCGGTAGCAGCAGTAGGCTAATTCGGGATCCTCCAGAACTGCGCCCCAGGAGGGTTTTGTTCGGAGTCGCTCAATGAGGACTGTTATCTCGATATCAATCTCCTCCCCCTGTGTTGGGCTCTCTGTTTTCAGTGGTTCTTCCTGTTCTGGGCGATCTCCCTTGTTGTCCCCTAGGGTCAAATCAGCATTGTCGCAAGACCCCACCATCCAGGGCACCAACCCCACCAACCAGGGCTTCGCCCACCGCCCTATATTCCTTATGGATGGTGGGGTTGGGGCGGACCCCACTGACCATACCCGCCTTAGGTCGGTGGGGTTGGGACGGACCCCACCGACCATGCCCTTGTAGCGGGACCGTCCATGCCCTTCGGGACCTAAGGCCAATATGGTTGGCTGCCGAAGGCAGGCCTTATGGTCGGTCCCTTCGGGCATGGTCGGTCCCGAAGGGCGGGTGGTGGGGTCCTCGTCGGGTGGGCCCCTACTATTCTATGGGGTAGATAGGGCGGCGGCGAGATTGGATTCAAGTCGACACTGGCTTTCTAGTCAGTTGCTCTCTCCTGCCCACCCACCTACCCAATATCTCTCTCATGCCCGCCCTATATTGAATTGCCCACCTCCCCCATATTATTCCCCTCACTCAGATGGTTCACGATTACCCTATATTGATTGCCCACCGGGTGGGAGGGAACTATATGGAACATTCAGATCGATCCATCGGCGCATCTCGATGAGTATGAATTTGTAAAACAAGTGCATTCGGTGCATATCTCAAAGGTGTGGGGGTGGAGGCCCCTACTAATCCTAAATAATGAAACAGGGTTGGTTGAGTCCACTATGCCGAACTCCAGTGAACAGGTTCTCCTGCCCCCTTATTCTCCATGGCCCCCCTCATTTATCCTTCCCCCATTCATCCTCCCTAGTTAGGGCACTATGGTACGTGAAACACCCGATCCCCTTGGGGCGACATCGATATGTGAAAGCGGCTTACTCACACTCCACCCACCATAGATCCCACCCGAGACTCCCACCGGGCACTATGGTATGTGGAACACCCGATTGATCCCGTGAAACACCTGCCGAACGGAGGAAGTAAGTACCCAACTCAGCGATAGCGACCTTACTATTCATTTCGACTATTCCCTTACTATTCATTACGTTCGCTCGGGTGGGAGGGACCACTTTAGCCTAAATCAGAAATTTTCCTGTCTTGTTTGGGTGCTAAATCACTAAGTTTCTATTCCTGAGTAGTTTAATTTAATACTTGATGAATGAAGCATTATTCTTTCTCTTGTTAACGATGTTTAATAACCATTTCTATGCTTATCATACATACTATCGAGTGTCTGTTTTTTCTGTCATATGACATTACGTGATGTTTCTTTTTATTTTTCTGTAGAATTTCAAATGGCGCTTCTAGATGCTTTGTAAAAGACATCGATGCTAAATTCAACCATATGGTTGTGGAGGACGACCTCTGCAAAGATGGGTGTTCAATTGCTTCTAGTTGCTCATTTTCAGTCTTATCAGCAGCCTCACAATTAGCAGATATTCAGGAGACTAGAGAAATGCAAGGAGAAGAGCATGAATTTCTGGATTCCCTTCTAACAGAATTGCCAGTATGAACCATAAAAACTTATACAGATTTGAGCACTCAGCCAGTTTAAGCTGTCTCTTACATACAACCTAATTTCGGTCTAATTTATCTTAAGCTTCTGCCTGAAGAATTGCAATCTTGTGAATTCTGCTTTATAGAAATCGGTTTATAGCTCTGTGGTATGGAACTTACTTGAATTTTATAGATCTTTCCGAAGAGATGTTAAGTAGTTGCGAATATTTCCAGGTGCAATCAAAAGAAGAACAAGATGCCATTTCAGCAACTCCTGTGCACCCTGCAGGTCTCTATGGTGAGCATACTGGGACATTTTTCTGCTATAAATGTTTATAGTTGGAAGGCTTTTATAGTTTATCTGACCAATTGCTTGTGTTCATTATGTCTTTCTTATAGTAATAAACACCAAAAACCATACCTTCTAGTCTCACTCCATTTTGGAAAGGCTTTATTGAGGACTCCAATCTTGTAGCTTTTTAATCTTTCTGTTAGTGGTGAGGATTATTTTATCTTATTGTTTGTAGTTGTTCACAGCTCTGTATGCTAGTTTTTTGGCTGGCAACCTGGTGGAACAAATTTGGAATTTTGCGTGTCCAGCAGCCATTGCACTTCTACATCCAAGTCTGCTGCCAGTTGCGGTTGTGGGTTTTATTGCAAAGGTAATTAAAACCCATCATAGAATTGTACTGGACAACAAGCTCGCCATCTAGTGTTATAGTATCAAGTTTTCAACAATTCTCCTATGTATGATCATGCAGCTTGGAATATTTGCTGGAGGTCCGTTGGTTGGTTCACTTATGGATTCTTATCCAAGAGTGCTTGCATTTAATTGTTTGAGCATTATACAGGTACATATGTTTTTTGTTTTCCATGTAAATTGTGCTTATTTATGAAATGATCCTCATGTTCATGAACTTTTTTTAATGTTTAAAATTCTTGATGCACACTGAAATTGAATTATTACCTGTCCTCAGACTGCTGCCCAATTAATATCAGCAGGAATGATTATTTATGCCCTTCATAGGGCCACTCCTGCTGCTGCTTCTGCAACTTCATTACTTTTGCAACCATGGTTTACTGTCTTAGTACTAGCAGGTGCTATTGAGAGGCTGACTGGTTTAGCATCTGGGGTGGCATTTGAACGTGATTGGGTCGTGTTGGTGAGTTGATGAAAATGACATATTTTCTATCTATATATAAACCTGTCGATCAATTTCCTTTCTTTAGATAGTTGTCAGTCCCATTTACAATGTGCTTTATCTTATTTGCAGTTAGCTGGCACAAATCGCCCAATTGCTCTTGCTCGTGCCAATGCCATGCTCAGCAGGGTTGATCTTTTGTGTGAGGTGATGAATTTTGCGGGAAACTGAGTTATACTGTAGCTGCAATCTTTTGATCTGCAATTAACCGCTTGCTAATTCTGGTCATTTGTGGATTTTTATGCCAGGTTGTAGGAGCATCAATCTTTGGGATTTTACTGTCCATATTAGATCCTGTTAAATGTTTAAAACTAGCAGCTGCCTTAATGATATGCACACTTCCTGTTCAGGTATTTCTTATATACAATGCATGTTTTCGTTTTCCAGTAATAATGTCTAGAGAGAACTTTTAGCATAGGCATTGTCTTTTATGCAGATTCTTTTGGTTTGTCTGACTGACAAGCTTTCAAAAGGTGTTTTAGAGCGATCCAAGAACCATACCTTTTCTGAGTTGCGTCAGCCTGGGAGATTAGGTACGCATTTGTGGTAGATTTTATGAAAGCTTGAATAATTTCATTTTTATCATGGATGGCGGAAACTATCCACGGTTTCAAATCATATTCTGACATGCAGCTGAAAGGATCCTGGGTGCAATCAGCAATGGATGGGTGCAATATAAAACACAGCCTGTCCTTCCTGCCAGCCTTGCATATGTATTACTTTGCTTCAATGCTGTTCTTGGTCCCGGAGGTCTTATGACAGCTTTCTTAACAAATCGTGGTATGCCTGATTCCTTTTCTATATATATATTGTTTGATATAAAGTGGTCACTTGTCTTGCTTAAAGCACCAGGAAATAATATACTGTTTTAAACTGTCTGATTCTTTGTGGGTTTTGATAGGTCTCAATCCCTCCATTATTGGTGCTTTCAGTGGCATGTGTGCATTTATGGGCATTGCAGCAACATTTATGTCAGCCAGCCTGGTTAAGAAGCTGGGCCTTCTGAAGGTTAGTTACAACAATAGCTTCCAGTGAGTTCTATGCTCCTCTTTTCTCTTGTATGGAGATAATAAATAAAACAGCAATTACACTAGTCTGTTCTAGAGTTTAAGATGTTGGTCTTTTGTTGTCTTCAGGCAGGTGCAGCGGGATTAGTGCTTCAGGCTCTGCTCCTTGGAATTGCAGTTGCTGTGTATTGGAGTGGTTTTATAGCACAACAGAAAGCACTTATCTTCTTCCTCTTTTTGATAGTAAGCACGTTGGATTTAGGCTTTCACTTCAATTGAACTTGGCAGACCAGTACACATGATTACTAATTTTGAGTATTTAGGGTTATTATGAATCAACAATGGCAGCCGTTTTCTTGAATTGTTTTAATGTACATTAATTTGTCTGTATGGTTACATGCAAAATAATTTATTGTTTTCCTTTATACAGGTTTTGTCAAGATTGGGTCAGATGTCTTATGATATAGTTGGCGGACAGATACTTCAATCTGCAATCCCAGCTTCACAAGCAAACCTTATTGGGGCAACAGAAGTTTCTATGGCAAGCTTAGCAGAATTAGTGATGTTAGGGGTAGCAATTATTGGAAATGACGTTTCACATTTTGGTTTTCTTGCATTGCTATCTATGGCTGCTGTAGCAGGGGCAGCTTGGATGTATTGCCAATGGTTGTCAAATCCAACTAAAGAACAGAGACAATTATTTTCATTTGACCCACATTTTATTTCTTTATCTACCAATTAGAAATTATAGACAATTGATATTATTTCCAAGCCTTCTGCTGTATGATAGGATTTCATGAGATCCTTACCTTCTACGATCAAGAGAATTTAGCCAAATTATTGTTCAGTTACATTTGATTCTTTACCATGATTCAAATTATGCCCACGGTTTTCTCCAATCTTAGATATAATCATGGTGATGATAATTAGTTCTGGAATCCTTCAAATCAAATTAGCATGTAAGACCTTCGAAATGCATCATTCAATTGTACAGTGTAACCTGTTTTTTGACTTTGCTATCCAAAGTATTGTTGGAGTTGCTCTCCTTGTTATTGCCATCTCTCCAATCTCTATATTTAGGAATTCTTCATAGGTATAATAGTTAACTTTCTATTGGTATTGCAGTTTTTATGTTTGTCCTTGTTCTATTGCACCATCAAATGTGTTGAGAAAGCCTTAGAAAACGAGAGATGGGATAGTATCCCGATAATTTGTAATTGTAATTCCCTTAGTAATACTTTTTTTTCTCAATTTCTTTAATAAGAGTTTACCTAAAAACTCTACGTAAGTTATTTATTGAAGGTACCATATTCATTCCTCGTAACATTTTTCTAAACGTTAACTTTTAATTGTTATTGTAATGAGTTTAATGATCACTTGATTTAGCAATAGCCTCTATTTTCATTTCCGATAGTTCTATTCAAAGATAATTATTGCTTCATAGTCACTTATGGCTTGTAAAGTCCTGACGCATAGAGCATATTTTTCAACATTCAATAGGTCGGTTCAATAGCTCAACCTTGTATTGCACAAAGTCTTATTTAGGATCATCCTCACCAATATTACCTCAATGTTATAATCTAGCATCTTTTTTAATTGAATTCTTTCAGATAAGTTTTAATCTAGTGTTTACCTTAGAGGAACTAGATAGTTTGTGATAGAATTATAGCATCTCACGAAAAGTTCTAATTCTCGTCAATGATCGATTTTTTTTGCTCTTATAGTAGTCCAAGCATCATCATGATTTCTAGACGATCTACTTATTATATTTGTCAAGGGAAGTTAAGGTACACATGTTATTGTTAAATTTTATTTCACAATAATTTGATATAGGCCTTTTTAGACATTTTGCCCTTGTACATAACTTGGCTTAAGCTATCATAACAAGCATAGGTCTCCAAGAATTTCTTACATACTATGGGTTTTGTTTCAATCATGTCTCCAAACTATTTTGCCAGTCTTTTTGTTATAAAGAGGCAATTCAGTACTTGCATTCATGCCCTACCTAGCAAGTATAACATAAACAACCATAACCTTAAGTGACAATAAGCAATGGGGCGGCTTATGACTATCTTTTGTTATTTGGTGATTAAGTCCCTTCACCTAAATAGTGCATAGTAGCTAATACTTTACAAAATTTTATGTTGCTTTAATGTTAAGAGTTTGTAAGCAACATTTAGATGCAGAGAAAGAAAACACAAGACTTTATCTTGGCCATTATTTCCAATACAAACCTCAAGAGCTCCCTAATTCAACTGAACAAGTTTTGAGGTTATAAATACCAATAGTGGAGTGAAAGTCATCTCATGTTCAACACAAGTATTTCCTTTATAAGAACTTACATTGCTCTAGTTTTGTTAGAGAAACCACAAGGGTTCACAGGAGCTGAGGATTATCTATAGTGATAACTTCCACAAAAGAGAGAAGCAATGATTATGCCATATTTGCCAAAGAATGATGCAATGCAACCTTGATTATGAGCATATGATGCATCATGCACAATGAGGGAACCTTGGCATATATAGACAAGTGTGAAGCATATAACAAACTAAGATGATGAAAAATGTCTTAATCTTATGACTTGAGACAAATATTAAATGACCCAAGTAAACTTAACTAAAATAGTTTGAGGTGGTCATAAAAGGAAATTGGATAGGTAGAAAACCTTGTTCACACCAACATTCCCCCTCAAGTGCAAATTAGGGAGAATGAGAAATCATGCAAAGATGGGTCTTGGATATAATGCCTAGTAAAGTACCCGTGTACAAAAATTCTCATAAATAGAGAAAAGGAGATTTTTTTGTAGGAAATAACTCCTCTCCAAAAGAGAGAAATCAAGAAAAAGAGTGAAAGGAAGGACAAACAAACTCAAGATGACCCCTTGAAGGATAACTTCCTTTACCAATGTACAAACGATGCTCTTAGAAGTATGAGAAGGATAAAACCCAATGTGGGAAAGTCACCCCCAGAAGAGAGTAGAAGAGAGACCGTGACTTCCCCTCAATGTAGAATTTCTTGCAATAATGGAAGATGCTTGACATTGAATGTTGAAGATGATCCAAAAATTGTGAACAACATTTCTCTCGTTATGAAGAAAGAAATCCATATGTGTATGCAATAGAGCCTCCCCTTTTAGATAGGAATATGAGAGAAGAAAACTTTGAATGTATTTTTTTGAAAGATGCTCAAGTGTTGACATGTTGGTGCCAAAGTATGTCACAATCAAATTAGGAACTCCAAGCATGATTGATGAAGAAGGCAACAAGCTAGGGCCACATGGGAATTATTGAAGAACAAGATCCAAAGATAATGATCATGGGACAATAGTTGTGATGGAGTTGTCATCAAAGAGGAGATGAATGTCCTCAAGCATGTTTGCCAAATTTGCAAGATGAGATTTACAAAACAAACCTGTATATTTGTCAAGCACTCATCCCAAGGAGTTGTATTTGATAGCCTATGAATGTTCTACACCAAATAATTGGAAGCTATGGATATAATAACACTAAACTCTAAAGAAGCAAAAAATAGAATCTCAATGAATGTCATCCAACTATATTGGCCATCCCATGACAATGTGTTTCCACAAGATGTCTGAGTATGAACACCTATAAATGAATCTATCAATCCTAAAATGCAAGAGTCCTTCGCCTTAGGATATTGACTCATAGACAACAAGGAAGATGAACCCTTTGAATTTGGATTAGGAGTCATAGAAGCTAAAGAATCAATGGATGTCTTTGAAGGAGGAGCACTAGGAGAAGCCTCAATGCTATCAAAATGTTCAAGAATTTCAAATAAGCAAGCTCCTTAGTTGTATCATCGTCATATAGTAGGTTATTAAAATCGTCCAGGGGTACAAGACTATCCATACTAGTATCTATTGGGAATGAAGATTGATTTGTGTAAAATTTGGTTCAAAAAATGTGACGGCAATCAATATGTGAGATTGAACACATATTGTCAAAGTCAACACTACAACCAATCAATCCTAGGACATGATCATTCTTGTTAGCACGTACTTGTTTCTACCTAATGAATATTTGGGTTAGGGACAAGTCCATAGAGATGGGGCAATAGATCAATCTAATTGAGATGTTTTAGGATCCCATCTTGCCAAGACTTATATTCTCTCAATTCAAGATGATAATAGAATGAATTGAAAAATACATTATTGACTAAGACTCCTCACAAATCAATTAGAGATCAAATCGTGGGAAATTGGAATCCCTATAGCAAAAACTAATGGTCTCATATTTACAATTTTTTCAAAGTATGAGTCAATGCAAAAATAGATTTCAAATTGAAATACTAGGTACTTGGTGCAAATTTAAAAAACCAAGTGGACGGCTATGAAGTGCTTGGTAATACTTTTTCAATGTCTACGAAATAAAAAATCGAGCTCCATGGCCGAAAGTTATGGCTCCTAGAAAAAAATTACCCCTTATGTCCAAGAAAAATGAACCTCAACACTATTGGAGTGGCACTATCAAATTGACCACCTAGGCAGAGTGATAACCATGGACTTGTGGTTGGATAATTTTGGGTCAAGCAAAGTGATTGTCGAGCAAAGTGTGATGGAGGTAGTGGCATTTGGAGGCACTATGACTATAGGGATTAGCTCCCTTATTGGGCATGATCATGAGTACGGGCTTCAACTTTAAAATAAAATGCACCACCATTGTTGGACTAGTAATGTAGGAACTATCCACCTTTGATACAAGTTTGGGACCCCCACCAGATGATGCTTGGAAATCCTACACAATAACAATATTATGTTGATGCCATTGTACCCATGTACCAATAGAATCACTCAAAAGACTATCAATCGATAGATTTGATGTAGTGCTTAGTGTACGAGCCAAATATGCTAGTATATTCTATCAATCGATAGATTTGATGTAGTCATGATATTGATTGTATTGTATGGACTCATACAACTAAGATTTTTTATGGTGCCCTAAAGTGTAAAAACTAAATTTGCTTCAAACCCTATTGAGTTTATGATTGATTCATAGGTTTTTGGGTTTTCTTGACTCAACAATGATGTTTTATTTTCTCAATAATGCATCATATAAAAATTTGTGGTTAAATTCTCTTAGAAATGAGAAGGGGGTAGCAGATTTGAAGCTTTAATACCATGTAAGAGAAACCACAAGGGTTCATAAGAACTCGTGGTTCTTTGTAGCACTAATTTCCTTCCACACAAGAGAAGTAATAATTATGTCATATTTGCCAAAGAATCACACAATGCAATCTTGATTACATGAGCATATGATGCATCATGTATGATGATAGAACCCCCTCTCTCTCTCTCTCTCTCTCTCTCTCTCTCACACACACACACACACACACACACACACATATATATACATATCTATATATAGATATGCATATATATATATATATATATATATATATATATATATATATATATATATATATATATATATATATATATATATATATATATATATGTATATATAGATATGTATATATATATGTGATATATAGATATGCATATATATATATATGTATATACATATATGTATATGTATGTATATATACATATATGTATATATATATATGTATATACATATATGTATATGTATGTATATACATATATATACATATATATATATATACATATATATACATATATACATATACATATAAATATGTATATATACATATATACATATATATACATATATACATATATATACATATATACATATATATATACATATATACATATATGTGTGTGTGTGTGTGTGTATGTATGTATACATACATACAAGGGTGAAGCATATGACAAAGTGAGATGATTACAAGAGTCTTAATCTTATGAATTTAGGTGCACAGATATCAAATACTCTAAGTAACCTTAACTAAACTAGTGTGAAAAGGTCTTAAAAGGAAATAGATAGGTAGAAAACTTCCTTCACATTTCTAAGAACTTAGTCATTGTTCTTAGTTTAACATTATCCATGGATTTAAGAAGAAATTTTTAAGGACATGACTCTTTGCTAATAGGTATAGCCAATGCAAAAATCAATGGTTAAACTTTAATTGCTTGTGACACTAATAGAATAATGGACAAAATAATCCAAAATAATAGGTATAGTTATTGCCATGAGATGAGTGAATTCCTCCATAGACACTTTATTACCCCTTTAAAGGTAAACAAGATCAATTTAAATCACAAATTGAAACAACCTTTATGTTCTTTGATGGGTTCCCATTATTGGCTACAATACAATCACTTTACACTAAGCCAAACTAATAGTATTTAGAAGTTTTGTTAGGTCATCAAATTAGGGTGAATGTATTTAACCCTCATAGATTAGTTGGTTATGGTTATCAAAAATAATGGAATCATTATAGACACATTTTCTTAACATTCTACATTTTGTCTAGAAGATTATCTTAAAACCTTCACAATCATTACAAAAGTATAAACACAATTGCACAACTTATTGACAAAAATACATTATTTGTCTTATTTCTTACATATAAATTGCCTTCTCACATAAAATCTAAATCAATAAAGACTCACACTAACAAAGTCAATGAACTATGCATAAGTAAAATAGGACTTTAATGGCTAAACTAATAAATATACTAAGCAAGGCCTCAAGAATTGTGATATGCACATTACTATTCTATAATTTTGGTCATGTCATCTTATCCTCTTTATCAAATACATTATCTCAATGCTTATGAAAATAGTTGTGGAAACAAATTCTTTACTAGATTTCCCCAAATATTCTCCATGTATTGGTGTCATTGGACGTTACACTATTTGTATATTAGCTATGTAGCTGAACCTTGTGATGTCCATCACCTTCAATGGATCGATCAACACCACTCTTAGATCATTTACCTATAAATAACATGAATTCAAAGTGTGAGAATAACTAGCTATATAATTTTTCAAGAGGGAAATATACATATTATTATGTGTGCAAAATTTGTAATTTCTACCAAAACTAGTTAGAAACTAGGGAATCAATCAAATAAATTATTCTTCTACTTGGACATCCAAATGACAATGTTAATTGGATTAAATCAAAGATTTGTTCCCAATGAAAAGTAGTGCTAAAATTAAAGAAGCAACACAAACATGAGGACTTTACCTTGGAAAATCCATCTAAGGCTTGTAAAACCTAATTGGTAGAGAGGATCACTCTTCTATTAAAGTGTATTACTCAAATGGACATCTACAATTGTAAATTATCATTTTCATGAAGCCTCTCTATTTCATCTTTCTACTTCTAAGAGACAATCTTTTTAATTTTCCTAGTTTTTGATCCAATAGATGATTTTCTTACACCACACTTTCTTCCTTTCTATATAATTTATATTGTTGGAATGATCCCCATTCCTAATTTTAGGAATCCCAAATGGAACTGGAAGTAGAAGATTCAACATTTTTCTTTACATTCCATTTGGAAACCACGAGGTTGGGTAAAAAATGTAGGTGTAGGATCAACCACTTAAGTGTGGATTTGTCTTGTGAGTGCAGGTTCATCCATCATATATATTTTTGAAGTGTCTTCTCCTATATAGTTGAGAATTTCTATTTTCAAATCCTTTATGGACCACACCTCCCTCCTTGGTGACATTTTGGAAATATAGAAAATTTTCTCCCCTTATTTGTGACATTGTTACTTGTACTAGCCCAACAACTTCCATGTGCTAAAATTTCAATAGCCTCAATCTCTTGCAATGATCAAGGCATGCATGACTACCATGGGTTAGGGACAATATTATGAAGGTTTCCCCTTACACATATGATAATGTCTAGGCAAGGGGTCTAGTGAAAGATGACTAACCTAGTAGCCTAAACAACCAACACAAAACCACATGCTAAGTGAAAGTAAAACAATACTGTATTCATTTAATAAAATCTACCTAAATAGGGTACAAGAGGTTGATATCTATCCAAAAAAATTATTACATACACAAAAATTGACACAAGGGCAATTTGATTCTTCCTTGTCTTTTTCCTCTCCAATACAATCAACCTCAACTTAAATTTCATTTTTTGAGTGAGTAACCTTGGGGTATCTTCCTAGAGCCTAATCTCTATCCCTCCGTCGTTACCCTCTCTTTGTCATCCACTAACCTCCACATTTTTCTTGCACAATGAAAAGCAATGATTTAATTTTTGAAATGTTATAGTTATTTCTCCTTCACTTCTTCTTTCTTGATTAGAAACAACTCTATTTTGTCTAGGGTGATGACCCAATTATTATTGTTACCTACCATGAGTTTCAATAGTTTCCAAAAGATAGAACTACCAACAAAATGCCTACCCATGTGGATACTATAATTTTCAATTAGTAGAAAGTAAAAATTCACAATTCAAAGAATGTAAATAGATGTGGCATGAAGAAAGAATATACTAACAATAATGATGATGTCCAAAAGAAACCAAAAGTGGGAAAATAAACACATGAGACCTATATGAAAACAAACAAATGTGAAAAAGGAGAAAAGACCACCAATAATTTGGCCTAAATGCCTAAATTTTGTGCATTCCAAGTGTTTGAAAAATATTTGAATGAATCCAAGCAACAAAGATAATTGCAACAACTAGGAATGATTGCACAAAAACTAAGATCATACACAACAACTAAAAGAACTTGCACAGCAAGAATAAATTATCATGTAGCAAGTAAAGATCACACATAACAATATGGAGTAGTTGCACGACAATTGAGAATAGTTATGCAACAACTAAAAATTGTTGCACAACCACTAAAAGCCATTTCTTAACAATAGAGGAATGTTCCATAACCATTGAAAAAAATTGTGCGAAAATAGAGACCTATTGCACAACCACTAAAAACCTTTGCACAACATCAAAAGCTATTGTACAACAACAACATTGTATTGCAATTAAGTTCAATTGGAACAAACCAAGACCAAGTTGACTCATTCAAACATGCCATTTATTAAAAAACTACACAACAAAACCAAATTCTTTTAGCAACTTTTATTTTATTTTTGGTGACACAAGATTTCTCATGGACTTGAATGCTCGTGCATCATCCATGTCGAGTAATAAATTTTATGAGCATTTACACCATGATCCATTACTATGACAAGAGCATCAAATGAATTCTTCACCTCTTCTAGCATTTTTTGGGATAAATCTTGTCCTCTCCTCCATCAAGTTGACATTCAACTTTCCCCCTCTTGTGGATCTCTATCCACAACATCTCAACCTACTCCTCCAAATACTCTTCTTTACTTATATTCTTGTGGGTTTTAGCTCAATGCTAACTATCCACCTCCACCAAAACCCTTTCATTCCATTCTCTTCCCTTGTGATATTTGACCTACCGGTACTTGTCCACCTCCATCAAATGCTTCTTCCTTCCTCACACTTTACATCCTACGTGTCAACAAGCCCATTGGTGCTCTACAACACTACATCTACCAATGCTTCCATGTCATCCAAAGGACATACTACTACTAGACTCTCATCACAACTCACTACCATATGATAGATTTCAAATATTCAATTATCTACCTTTTCTTCACCAACCTTTGTTGCAACAAATTTTGCTGCAAATAATTATAGGAACTAATTTTTTCTTAATTTTCCTCTCCTCTTCAAGTAGGAGGCTCTCTTCACCTTCATCTATTTCTCTATGATATATGGGGCCTTCATGAACCACCATTTCAACTCCTATATTTATTTCATCTCCCAAAGATACTTATGTTACAACACTTCCTTCTCTTGGTTTAGCAACTCACAACTTTGTCTCTTATATTGCTAACACATTCTTCTCTTCTTCGTTATCCTCTTCTCTTATTTTTCCTTCCTCATTGCTTGAAAATAAAACAAAGGTAGATAAAATAAGGCTTTCAACATTATCCCTATTCCTTTCCTCTTCTTTCCTTCAAAGCATCTAAAATTTTAGTTATTTTCGCACACATACTTTCAACTCTAACCTAACTTCTCTCATAATTTTTTTCTCTCCACTCCATGTATGAGAATCTCACAACCATTCTCAAGACCGTTCCATTTCTCCTTCTTGAATACATTTTTTCTTAGACACACTCTCACAATCTCAAAGACACACTTTGAGATAATGCCCTCAGACACTCACTCACAACCACAAAGACTCACACTATGGACTCACCATGACACTCTCACACTACAACTTAAAATTAGTTTTTCTCAACAACCTACACATGTCCTCTAAACCCAACAATGGCATTGAAAGATGTGAACTCTTAGAACTCTATCCACCCAATTTTCACTTAGAGGAGGATGTTCCTCTACCTTCTACCCCACACCCTCATTTTTTGGAGGAAAATCAACATTATCATCTAGGACAAACCCTCTCTCACACGATTTTCTCCTTCACAATTCTTTGTAGTTACAAGGCTCCCTCTCACACTTGCAAAAACAATCTAGAGCCTCCTAAACATATCCTAGTGAGCATAACCTTTTAATTTAGTCTCAAAAAGGGGGTCCAATGATTGACGACCTAACCTAGTAGCCTAAACACCTAATATAGAATCACATGTTAAGTGGAAGAAAAATAATGTTATCCTCATTAATTAAAATTTGCTTATATAGGATACAATTGACTAATATAGTCCTAAAAAATCATTACATATATAGAAATTGACACAAGGGTTGATGTAAGCCCAAGATAACTAATCCTTTCTCAATATAGGTCTTATCCTATCTCTTTCCTCTATAATATAGTTAGCCTTAGCTTGACCTTCCTCCCTTGAGTGACTATGAATCTCTTACCAGATCCTACTTTTTGCACCTCTCTCTCTCTCTCTCTCATTCACTACTCATATTCATTGCTTTGCATAATGAAAACCAAGGGTTTTATTTTCTAAAACACTATAATATCTATCACATCATTTCTTCTCCTTTCTTGATTAGAAACAACTCTATTTCATCTCGAGTAATGACCCAACTATTATCATTACTTGCTAGGAGTTTCAACAACTACCAAGATAGAATTGCCAACTAAATGCATTGAATTTAGAGCAATAAATGAAATTATAATAATATTTAAAATTCCTATTCTAAACACACACAACCCTTAGATGGAGTATTGGTTTGAATTTGATCACACTTTGATAAAGGATTGTGGATGCTCAATTCTTGTGCAAATGTTTTTGGTAGCATAATGATGACATGATCTAGAATTTATAAATGGATAAGAGATTGTTCAAAGAGATTCCCCAATTCCTAAATATGATGGTGGATTTATATATATTTAGGTGAAAATATGGATGGCCAATCTTGAGATCTAGAGATTGATTTAGAGTTAACTAGTTTGATTGATTAGTTAACTCAATTGATTGACCAATCAACTAATCTTACTGACTAGTGTTGGTTAAAACTTAATAGATTTATCATTGCGGTTTGCTTTAAAAATGACCTTGATATTCCTAGTGAGCAATGGAAAAAGAAACAATAACTAAAGAGGCATGATGAAATTTGGATTTTTAAATGAGTATGATTTTAACCAAAAAGCAAGAAAGGCAAACATACTAAAATAGAAATTAAAAAAGTAACTACAAAGAAAGAAGAATGAAAAAAAAGATTTATTTTACAGAAAAGTTTATTAAAATTGAAAATCATACAATCTAGAGTTTAAGAATGGAATGGAATGTAATCTAACATCAAAGATACATCCACATAGACTCAAATGACTCACAATTCAAATAATAACCTGCAATTTCATTCAAATGTATGAAGAAAATATATACATGAGAGAGGAAAACAATTGCAGTTCATCACGATATTCAGAGAAACAACTGCAAATTGAACATTTGAACAATTGACAACATAAAGAGATGTACTCTAACTCACACACCAAAAATAACATTATTTCTTTCTTTCTCCACTAACTCTTTCTTTCCTGTACAAGATGGAAAAAAAAATAGTCTTTCCTCAGAATTTCCCGGCCCTTAGCCAAAAATTGAACCCTTTCCCTTGAAGAGCTGCTA
>VDFB02060441.1:0-20467 GCA_007258455.2 Sequoia sempervirens
TGGGATTGAGCTATTGTTGCAGATTTTTGACATCTTTTCGGGTCTATAATGGGCCAAAAGACAAGATGGAAATATTATCATGAAAAATATTCAAAAACCCTAATTGGAAAACCATTATGAGCACTTGTGTTCAAACACCTAGATTTGAGTGGCTATTGCTTAATTGTTAGATCTTATGTGAATGATATTATGCAGTTGATATAATTGTGGTTAGTTTGAAAAATTAAAAGATTGTATTATATTGATTCTCCGTCCCCCTCACCCCTGTCTTAGTATAATTGTGTGGTCATCAAGCCATACTCCCCTTTTTTTTTTAAATTTTTTTGTCTATGCATGTTTCAAATTGTAGGAGAAGTTTTTTGGGGTTAAATGGGATTTTTACATGTTTGAGAAGTTCAAAAGGACATTCAAATGGGTTACTTAACTCATAGCTTTTGCAACAATCCCACTCCTATAAGAACCCCCTAGTGGCAGCCATACTTCTATGATCTCTAGTTCTTTGTTGAATTTTAAGTTCAACCTCCTCACTCTCACTACCCTCATTGTTGCGCTGTCTCCTTTTTTAGAAAATTTAAAACATAGTTGCAAGTGTAGACATAGAACAAAGAAAACAAAAAATCCTCACAAAGTGTTAAGAACTTTCAAAAAAAAAAGTGGAAAGAAACTTGAACAAATGAATAATGGATGGTAAACTCACATCAAATGACGTGGACTTGATGCTCTAATTCCTTCTTTTCATTGCTTTTCTTGTCTTCTCATTGTTGCTCTCTCTTTCTCTTTGTCTTCACAAATTAAAAAATGTCAAGATGAGTTTTTTTTTTTTGTTTTTAGTTGTTTTTGCGTCCGTTTTAGGTTTAGGTTTAGTTTAAAGGGGTGTTGGGGTCCTTGTGTGCTCATCCATCCCTTGACATACCTAGGTGTCCCCTTTTAAAAAATACATACCTAGAGCATTTCATATATTTTTGCAAAAAAGAGGATGGGGTTGGATAGGGTCATTTTTGGTAGGGGACGCATCCTTGGGGAGCATGGCTATATTTGCTTCTTGATCTTTCAACCATAAAGCCTTTTGAAGCATACATAAATTTTCATAAAAATCCCTTAAAGTTGAATCTTGGTGACTCACCATTGATATGCTTGGAGTGTATAGTGGTCTTACACTTGTACATACCAATATAGCTAGTTTTGTGAGAAAAGAGAACAATAAATTTGCAATCTTGACAAGGAACCATGTCTTAAAATGCCACATACTATGACTACTCAATTCATAATGCCATAGAAAAGGGATGACCAAAAAATGACTTGTAAACTAGCAAGGATACCCCTTACACTAGTTATCAACTTATGGAACTGTTAAGAGTCAGAAATTGAGAGCGAAAATTGACTGAAAAAATTGCAATAAGATTAAAGAACAAGGATCAACCGCAAGAGAGATAAAATATCAAGATACCTTGGAGAAACCTATTTTGGGTAAAAACTCAAGCAAATATGTGAATATGCACTTACTTAAGTACTCCAATGGCAGGTGCAACTGATCTCCATCCCTTAGGTTAACACAAGAACTCTCAAAACAACTGAAATGCACCCCAAAGACTCATCAGAACTCTTTCAAAATGCTTCCTTGCCTTTGCTTTTTGCGGCAATCCTAAACTATGAAAATACAAGAATTTTCATTACAACAACCCCCAATTCCACTGTAGACTCTCCATGATGCTCAATTTGAGGTTACTATATATATATATATATATATATATTAGTTACAAGACCTTAGGAAACCCTTGGAAATTGAAAAGAATGAAAAAAATTAAGACATTAAAAACTAGAATGTCATGGGACATTTTTTGTGAGCTTTGGCAAAATTGCCACTTTCAGGAAAGGGGCAGTTGCAAAACTTCCCTAGCACTTTCAGAATTGCCACTGAGTCTTTTAAAACTGCCCCGGTGGTTGCAAACTGCCATTGGCATTTGTGAAAGTGCCCTTGTTAGTAGTTTTTTCCCTCCAAGGTTCTAGAAGCCATAACTTTTGCATACAAACTCAAAATGACATGCTGTTTTTGTTTAACCTGCACAATTTTTTGAGAGGAATCCAACTATGTAAGCACATTAATGTTTTGATGCCGTTAAAGACCAGTTTTCAGACCTGCAACACAAGTCTCCACTTTTCCTTCAAGTAAAACACTGGATCCTTTATGGATCAGAAAAGCTATCAAAGAGGTCTAGGGGAAGGAAATAAGTAGAAAACTGGATCCTTTTTGGATCAAAAAAGCTATCAGAGAGATCTAGGGGAAGGAAATAAGGATGCATAGGCAAGATGGAGGTCCAAGATATGCACATCGTAGAAGTACATAGAAGGATTTCAAGGAGGCAAGGGACAAAACACTTATGCTAGTTGATTACCCAATTCTAACAAAGAAGTTGATGAAGCTGTCCACATTCATTTCCTGTATCTCTAGTATGCTTTAATGTTCATTGAATAAATGTGGATCATTAGAATGATGGATGTGTCAAATTGGTTTATAATTATTAGGAAAGAAGTGCAGAGCGTTTGAATATAGATAAGTCAGTGACCAATAATAAGATCATGGAGAAAATGCAGGATATGCGCAACTCCCTAACTGGTACAATAAGTAATTATAACCATGTATGGATGGCACACGTGTATCCTTGGCATATGGATTTTTTAATTTAATGCACAACTTCATCTTGATGATGGATCATAGAGTGTGATCCAAAGTGTCGATTTTAAAAATACATGCACAATTTTCTCCAAAAAACTTGCATATGAATTATTATGGATGTTGAAAATTTAATCATCTGAAGTTAGTCTTTGTTTCCATAATTGTAATGTGAAACTATAGGAGCATAGCTATTTAATAGATGGTTGATGTATATACATATGTACGTATGTGTGTGTATATATATATATATGTACACATGTACATGTTATAACATGTGTTCTTATATATATGTACACTTGTACATGTTATAACATGTGTACGCGCACACACGCACACACTCACACACACGCTTGCGCGCGCGCGCACACACACACACACACACACATATATATATACTGCACATATATATATATATATATATAAACATAAATATAATATATACATATAACTGCACATATATATATATATATACATATAAACATAAATATAATATATACATATAAATATATGTGTGTGTGTGTGTGTATCACTTACACAAAATAACTTAATGGAATAGGATTTAAGTGGTTTCGTTCTTTTAAAGTTGGATGAATTATATATATATACATTACTTACACAAAATAACTTAATGGAATATGATTTAAGTGGTTTTGTTCTTTTAAAGTTGGATGAATTTTAAATACATGGATAGGAATAAAACAATTGGAGAGAACTGTCCAAAGCAACTTTGAAACAACCATATTATGAAAGCAATTTTCTTATGTGAATTAAGATGTATGATAGAGTTTTTTAATTTGAAGGCCATTTATGACTATTTCAGTTTGTATATTTACACAAGTGTTTATTTGAATTATTAGTGTTGTTAACTTGTTTCTGTGATTATCTTATTTCTTATATAAATTCAGGGCAATACTCCCTCTTTCTTGGGGTTTTGAAGAAACTGGAATTGTGTGGGGATTTATAATCATGATACTAGTTTCATTTGCAAATGATTTCACTTGTGGATTGCTCCTGAGACAATCAGATGCATTAGGTGCTCATGATTATGAATCTCTTGCTCTAGCTGTTGGGGGTCGATTTTACAAGGTAAGTCTTTTCTGAAACTTTTAGAAGGTGCACAATATTTTGTTTGTTTATATTCATTTATACACTTGTAGATTAGTCATAGTATTGAGTTTATTAAATTATGAAAAGAAAGTTTATTGGTCCATTTTTGGGTCTTTGTGACTAAAGACAAAGATGCTTTGATGATAAAGGAAGAAAACTGGCATATATTTCAAATAAATTATTTGTATTTTCAATATAAATGCAAGCTATATGTGCAAATTTTGATAAAAAATTACTAATTCAATAAAATACAAAAATATTGCAACATTTATAATTTTCAACATTTTGATTACCACAGAATAAAAAATCAGGCTATCATTGTATTAGTATTTGCCTAATCATTTTTTGCCACATGATATTATTGCCACTAATGAATTACTTGAGGCTATGTATTTTTTGCCATAGATACTTAGGGTTAAGTGACCCTAGACGCAAAAAGGTTGCTGAGGTGAAGACACATAGGTGGTATTTACATTACCACACTAAATCAGTATAAGATAAAGAAAGCCCAAATAGAGGCTCAAATCAAGCCGTGTCCAAACTAACCAGAAAAAAACTAGATACATGAGAAATACATTCAAGTCCAAACCGAGTAGTGGTTGAACTCTAGCATTTCTCCAAGCAAGCAAAATACTGCCACCAAAACTGCACATCAAAGGAAAGTAAGATTGTCTGACCAGCAAACTATTTTGCTCCACATCATATAGATGGTAAAGAGCAAATTAAAAGGAAAAAGAACTCAGCAAAACTACTATTTCTGAGTCAATACATAAAATCAGCCTCAATACATAGATCATGAAAAATATTAATATACCAGTCTTTCATGTAGGAAAAACAGTCCACCACCATTATCATAGAGAATCAACCTAAATATAAAGGTTCTGAAAATTATTTATCTGTCTAAAAATAGCAGATAAAGATTCAAGGGAATAGATCTTCAGTGTAGAGGAAAATAAGCCCATTAAACTTGTACAATAGAAGCAGTGCATATATGATATGAAATAATAACGGAATAAATAAAAAGAAAAGAAAATACACAATATTTTTACCTGGAAAAACCCTTTTGGATAAAGAAACCTAGCCAAATAAAAATCTTTTCTATTCCATTAAACTCAACCATTCTCAATACTATAATGTATCTCTTATATATATATCAGTTTTACACTTTGCATGAATCATGGAAAAGATAAACATGATTGCTTTAAAACATGGGAAAAAATTAAAAAAACCCAAAACCCCCAAAAAAATTCCAATGTAGACGCTAGATGAGATTGTTCCTCAACTATAAAACATGCAAAGTATACAACACTTATCCAAGATTCTGCCACTTGTTGAATACCTTACATAGGGGGCCATGGTTCTAAAATATTAGTTGCTAACGACAACTGTACACATTGATTTTTGCACCAAGATAATTTCTCAGTGCTCATAACTTCTATCAACTAATTAGCAACATTCTTTTTTTTTTTTTATCAACTTTTTCCAATAGAACCCACTTGGCTTCAACCATTTTTCTCACAAAATGATATTGTACTCCAATATGCTTCAATTGAGCATGATACGTGTTGTGACCTTTTTCACACATCGCCCCATTGCAAATGGGGACCCCCCTAATTTTGGCTTTGCTTTTGGTTTGTTTTGTCGTTGTCTCTCTTTTCTACTGTCTGTCTTTCCGGGATTGTGCCTGTCATTGAGTTTAAACTTGAATTTTGGCCAAGTCTAGAAATTAGGGTTTCCATCTTTCCAGCCAATTTGAGGTCAAGTGAAGTGAATAAATTGAAAATTGAGACTAACACTGTTGTCAGTGTGCTTCCAGCAGGCTTTCACTAAAATTTCATCGGATTTTGGCTACTTACTATTTTTAGTAAGTGTGGAAATTCAAGGCGCTCGACACTTTGGGTTTTAACAAATACTAATCGCTTTCAACATGTCGCCATCATCGCAAAATTTGAGCTGAAACGCACCACTTACTATTTTAG
Organism: Sequoia sempervirens; assembly: GCA_007258455.2. Lineage (NCBI taxonomy): Eukaryota > Viridiplantae > Streptophyta > Pinopsida > Cupressales > Cupressaceae > Sequoia > Sequoia sempervirens. The sequence goes on from VDFB02060441.1 coordinate 5,761, forward strand.
CAAAATTTTGAAGCAAATTTCGTGGCTTAGATGCAGTTTTTCGTGCATGTCCGGAGATTCCTTCCGGTTTTCGGAGACCTTCGCGATGGTGTAACATGCAAAGTGAGATAATGACTTCCATCCAGCCTCGAGGCTATTTTTAGGGTTTGCATGTCAGGGTTTTCTTTGCATGTCGCATATTCCTTATGGGTTTTTTGAGAGCTTCGCATGATGTGACATGCAAACGGAGATAACCACCTAGTAGAACTTACTATTTTTAGCAGGTGCTGGCAACGCCTCCCAGCACTAAAAACACAGCGGCAATGCAACAAAAAACGAACAAAGGTGGTCGCTTTGCATACAAAGGGAATTAGGGTTTCCAGCTGGATTAAAATGAGGGATAAAAGTTGAATTTTTCAAAAACCGTATACCACCGCGATCAGCATCTTTCAAGCTATCTGCTGGTAAAATTTGAAGACAAACGAAGCACTTACTATTTATAGTAAATCATTTTGGAAATAGGCTATAAATAGAAAGTCAATCTCAGGCGCCAGCGCAGACAGGCAAGTTTACCAACGAGGGTCACCGCATTCAAATTTCAACTCGAACAGAGCTAAGGAAGTCTCAAAATCAGGCACTTGCTATTTTTAGCAGGCATGGGCAGAGAAATTAGGGTTTCCTAAAATCAAGGGCGGAACAGGACAGTCGAGCAGAAGCAGCATCCAGCCACGGTCGTTACACTTCAGGCACTTAGTACGCCAAATTTGAAGACATTCTGAGCAATTACTATTTTTAGTAGGTTGCTAAAAAATAGCAGGTGCAGGCAGGCATCAGGCCTCGATAGCACGATCACACCACGAAGTTCAAAACAGGGCAAAAATCAAGCCTTCTGGAGTCAAAGTCAATTCAAAGCACGAAATTCAAGGAATTTTTCTAAAAATAGAAACTCAGGGCAAATTAGGGTTAGCATGGGAAAATCACCCTAAATTTGGAAAAAGGGCACGAAGCACATCAAGTTTGATAATTTTTCAAGTCCGGCACCAGAATTTGCTTTAAAAGGCCAAAGATGGCTGAAAAGTTTCTAAGTATAAAAAACTGAAAGCTTGCTATCCTGAATGCGCCCTTGCCAAATGGAAGTTAGATGAAAGATTCTAAGTCTAGAAAATGGAAGTAGGAGGTCCCATTTGCGCCTTAAGGAGGAGTGTGAAAATTTGACTAAGGCGTTCAAAGATTAAGGCTGAAGGTTCCCCCCATCAAATGTGCCTAGACTTAGAGAAGCTTATATGCGCCCAAACCTTTGAAAGTATTTCTAAGGCTTTTAAGCTAAAAGCTCACACATTCTAAGTGTTGACAAATTGAAAGCTCACATGGTTATTTGCGCCATCATGGAAGAAGTGATTGGAAATTCTCTAAGTGCTTAAAAATGAAAGTCCAACACCCCAAATGCGCCTTGCTTTGTCTGGAAAACTTGGATGAAAATATCTAAGTGTTTGAATCTAAATGCAGGTCCCTCCAAATGCGCCCTTGAAGAGAAGATGAAGCTGAAAATTTTCTAAGTACTCAAAAGTGGAAGTAGCCCTTGCTAAATGCGCCCTAGCATGGAAAGAAGGTAAAGAACTTTACTAAGTGTTGAAAATTGGAGGTAGGGGGTGTGAAATGCGCCTTAGCCTGAGGGAATAAATTGAAGAAATTTTCAAAGTGTTCAACAAATTGAAAGTACAAGGGGTCAAATGCGCCCTTGAGGAGAGAATGAGGGTGAAAATCTTCTAAGTGTTAGAAACTTGAAGTTGCCTACATGAAATGCGCCCAAGGTATAAGTTGAAAGCTCCATGGGTCAAATGCGCCCCACTTTGAAAGAACTTCCAAATTTTCTAAGTGTTGAATATTGAAAGTACCCACTCCAATATGCGCCCAGGGTAAAGAAAGTTGGTTAAGCGTCTGAAACTTGAAGGAGGCATAGTGATTTGCGCCCAAGGATGTTGGAGTTGGAAAATTCGCCTAAGTCATAAAATTGGGAGTAGAAGACATGAAATGCGCCCAAGGTATAAGTTGAAAGCTCCATGGTATGAAATGCGCCTAGCTTGTGAAGGTGCAAGAAAAATATTCTAAGTTATGAAAAGTGGAACCTCCATGGTAGAAATGCGCCCTTGCATGTGAAGAGACTAAGTTGAAATCTCTAATTGCGCCTAGACTTGTGGATAGTGATGGAAAAGTTTCTAAGTGTTTTAAATTTGAAGTGCACCCTCTAAAATGCGCCCAAGCTTGGAAGGATGACTAGGAAATTCTCTAAGTGTTGCAAATTGGAACCTCAGAGGGGGAAATGCGCCTTTGCCTGGAGGAGGTTGGAAAATTGTTTAAGTATTCAAAATTGGAAGTTCATGGTATAATTTGCGCCTTAGCTTGCAATGAGGGAGTTTGAAAAGTTTTCAAGGCTGGAAACTTCTTCTAGGGCACCAAAACTCAGAGTAAGAGGGGTGGAATGCGCCCAAAGGAACTTGGAGTAAAAAGAAAACTTCAAAAAATTGCTAAGTGTGGGAAACTAAAGTTGAAGGTGGTATATGCGCCTTAACTTTGAAAGATGACTTCAAAAACGGCTAAGGCATTGAAACTCAAAGTAGATCATGCTATTTGCGCCTTAGCAAAAAGGGTGACTTCCAAAATATTCTAAGTATTCAAAACTTGAAGTTGAGCCTACCTTTTGCGCCTTAAAAAGAGGAGAGCCACTTGGAAATTTCTCTAAGTTGTGATAATTTAAAGTCCATGATGCCAAATGCGCCTAAGGAGAGGGGAATGTGGAAGAATAATTGTAAGGCGTTGGAACTTAAAAGATATATATTCCTCATGAAGTATCAAGTGCGCCCAAGGCATAAGGTGGTGAATAAAATAAAAACATGTTGGGCGTTGGAATTCAAATATGATATGCACTCCAAGCATTATAATTTTTTTCCAAGCAAATTGATAAAAAAAAATTTCCACCACTGGCAAATGATTGAAGTTGAATAAAAATTCAAAGTGCCAAGTGATTTTAAATATTTTTTTCTAAGTGTTATCAAAGTTTCACCTCTCTAGAGGAAAATCGCGCCTGGACTTGGAGTGATGAAATTTTCAGAGGCATGAATAAAATTGGTAGTGGATGGGTCAGAAAGTGTCAGCTTCATGAGGTTGATAAAAAAATTTCAAGTCAGAGCAAGGAAATGCGCCTGGAGTTGAAGAAATGGATTAAATTTTGTTGAAAATTAATTTCCTAAGGTTCAAAAATTCAAGAAAATTAAATGAACCCGTTCGTTGTGTACCCATGAATTCGACAAGTTTTGAAAGAAATTTTCTTCTGGGTATTGGTGATTGTCGATGAAGAATGGATTTTAAGGTCTTCCCCAGCTTTCCAAGGATTCCGAGGTGAAGATTTTAAATGGGCACCAGGTTGATGAATTTCCTAGGGAAAATTTAAAACTTTTCTAAGGCAAGGGATAAAATGTGTTAAAAATGCCTTGGCAGATGAATTTGAAAATGATTGCCTAGATAATTTTTGATCAAATTCCTGATGAAAGGATTTTTCTCGAGTCTGAGTTGGATGAAATGGCAGAGTGAAGTATGCCCAGGAAAAATGCAAAATGGGTTGGAAATTTGGCTAAGGCATGAAGAATTTGAACGCAAAGTTGGCTGGTGAAAGATGAACCCTTGGAAGTTAAAACTTGAAAGTCCTGGTAAGTAAGTTAAGTCTATATTATGAGGTGTTCTAATGCTCTTCCCCTTGCTTGTTTTGCAGGAGGAACGTCGAGACCAAACGGCGATGACTTAGGAAGATGAAGCAAGTACTCCACGATTACATTTCAATCTCGAAGGAGGAAAAGTTGCAAGAAAATGGCTAAGTGTTGAAACTTCGTATGTGCCCAGCTCAAGTGACAAAGAAGAAGTTGAAGAACAAACGTCAAGAAGAAGATCAAGAACAACGTGAACACGTTTCAAAGTTGGAATCTTCTAGAAGGATGATGGACATTAATGGCTCATTTATTACCCCACTCCTCTTGGTGGCGGTTTTTAGGGTGAATCTTGTTTAGGCTGAGGTGGCAGATCTGGGCCATCCAGCCGATTGTAATCTGAGCCGTCCGTTGGACTTGGCCAACTATAAAAGGGGGCGTCCCCCTCATTTGTAGCTCATTAGAATTAGACATTAGCTTAGAGTTAGATAGTAGGCATAGAGTAGAGGGACAACTTAGAAGTAGCTTAGTATAGATTGATAGAGTAGTTGAAGAAGAAGGAAAGTTTTTCCCTTGAAACTTTGTAAGAAATTGTTGTGAACACTCTCCCAATAAAAAGAATTTTCATTGATGATGAATTTCGTCTTTTGTTGTGAGTAGCTAGCAAGGTTTCTTCGTCCTTCTGATTCGAGTAGTGGCTTAAAGTAGAATAAGTTTCATTTCATGTACGTAGGTGATAATTGTGGAATGTGGTGTTTGATCTAAGCAAGCTTCGGCTTATCCATACCACTAGCGGGCTCACTGATGGTGTGTTCGCTTTGTGTGGTCAACTGGAAACGTTAGGGCCTAACTTCAATCACAGTTTGAATGATGGTATGCGTCGTTGTGATGGTATCTTCATGTCAAGTGGTGGTTTGAACATCTTTAGTCATCTCCCTTGAAGATTGCACCGACTCCGTGGAAGCTGTCCAATGCGAGGCAAAGCGAAGTTTGGTTGAAGTTTGCTGAAGTTAAGCTCCATATCCCACATTTAGAATAGATTTAGACTCTCTGAACCCTGCAACCACTTTAAATTCAGTACTTTCTGGTTAGAATAGGAAACCCATGCTTCATTGATAAATCTGTCAAATTGTGAAACCCCCCTTCCTCTGCTGTTGAACAATTCCGTAAGTCCCCTTGAAATACCAGCAAATCACATCGAGCCAACTGAGCCTATTCGCATTGAAAGAACTTTGGAGTTGAACGCACGAACTTTCTTGCAATCTTAGCATGCGGAATACTTTGATCAAGAGAGAATAGGGTAGCCGTTGGCGATTTTATTCTGCGTTGGTGCGGTCACGAAAAACACATCAACAATACGTAGATTTTTTGTCCCAATATATTGCACTATAATTATCACTGTCAATCCTTACCACATCAAAGCAATGGCTGAGCACAATCTCTATAGCCACATTGCTGCCTTCACACATGAGTAGCTGCCATGTGCTTTGTCTTTGTTGTAGATAATGCAATCACTACTTGTCTTTTACTCCTCTAGCTTATTGCTCCTCCAAAAAGACTTAATACATATCACTAATAGATTTTTTATAGTCAAGATCTGATATGCCACATGGATATCTAAATATCTTTCCATAATAGTCCAATGCTATTTACCTGGTTTGGACATATACCTACTCAAAACTCCCACTACATGTGCAATGTCAGGTTTAGTATAGAAGCCTGATAAATTTGTACAATAAAAGCAGTGCATATATGATATGAAACAATAATAGAATAAATAGAAAGAAAAGACAGTACAAAGTATTTTCACTTGGGAAAACCTTTATGGGTAAAAACCTAGCACAATAAGTTCTTGTCAATTGCATAAAACTCAACCGTTCTCTGATACAACAATGAATCTCTTGCTCCACCCTTAAGCATGTGTGGATATATAAAGAAACTTTAAAAGCCGTTTTACACATTGGATGAATCATTCTTAATATAAACACGAGTGCTTTAAAACATGGGAAAAAATTTAAAAAATCCAAATATAGCACCTAAAACTCCCAAAAAAATTCCAATTCAAACAATAGATGAGATTACCTTTCGACTCTAAAACATGCGAAGTATACAACACTTAATCCAACATTCTCCCACTTGTTGAATACTTACATAAGGGGTCATAATTCTAATTTGTCAATTGCTAAAGGCAACCATGCACGTTGATTTTTTGCACCAAGATATTTTTTAGTACTCATAGCTTCTATCAATGACTTAGCAACATTCCTTTTTGTATCAAATTTTTCCAATAGGACTTGCTTACCTTCAACTGTGTATCTCACAAAATGATACTATTCTCCAATATGCTAGTGTTTTAAGTAGCTACGGGAGGTATTTCCCAAAAGAATAATTACATAAGCTATTCTCCAATATGTTAGTGTTGTAAGTAGCTGCGGGAGGTATTTCCCAAAAGAATAATTACATAAGGCTAGTCGGCCTATTTATCATAAACAAATATTGAATCTTCTAGGTCTACTCAAGAGGAGATTGACACCTAGATTGGTATATATAGGAGAGAGACTCTCCTCATTATTGTTGTAACCTTTTTCACACATCGCCCCATTGCAAATGGGGACCCCCTAATTTTTGCTTCGTTTCCATCTTTTGGCTTGATTTTTTTTGTTTGTTTTCCCGTTGTCTCTCTTTTTTGTTGTCTGTCTTTCCGGGGATGTGCCCGTCAGATGTAAGATTTCAGATAAGTCTGAAAATAAGGGTTTGTACTTTCCTGGTCAATCTAAGGTCAAACGAGGTGAATAAATTGAAAACAGAGATTAACATTGATGTCAGTATGCTTCCAACAAGTTTCCACTGAAATTTCATTAGATTCTGACAACTTACTATTTTTAGTAAGTATGTAATTTCGGGCATTCCGTCAGCACTTTTGAAATTTCGACAATTACACTGCATCCAAAACACATCAATCTGCTCACGTGCAAAATTTGAGCTGAAATCGACAACTTACTATTTTTAGTAGTTCAGCTTCCAGAGCAGATTTCAGGGTTTATATGCAAAGTTTTCCGATGCATGTCTGGGGATTCCTTCTGGGTTTTCTGAGACCTTCGCGATGGTATAACATGCAAAGTGAGATAATGACTTTCAGAGTTCAGCCTTCAGAGGCTATTTTTAGGGTTTGCATGTTGGGGTTTTCTTTGCATGTCTGGTGATTCTTTGTGGGTTTTTCGAGAGCTTCTTGATGATGTGACATGCAAAACAGGATAGTCACTCCTTCAACAACTTACTATTTTTAGCAGATGCATTCTGGCAGCCACTTCCCAACGCATCAGAATCGCAAACAGGATGCAGTGCAACAGGAACAGGGTCAAACGGAGACCATTTGAGCAACATGCAAGACAAATTAGGGTTTCCAGCTTTGGGACCCAAAAGGAAGGGTAAAAAGTCAGAATTTTCAAAAATTGGCGTATCCCATTGCGTTCAGAATCTTTCAAGCTATCCACCGGTAAAATTTGAAGGCAAACGACGCACTTACTATTTATAGTAACGCGTTCCAGAAACTGGCTAAAAATAATAAATTAGCAGCAGGCGCCAGTGTGAATGGGCAGGTCACCCGATGAGGAGCTCAGCATTCGAATTTCAAATCAAACGGAGTTATGGAGGTCTCAGAAACAAGCAGTTACTATAAATAGTAAATCACCTTCAGAAACATGCTATTTTTAGCAGGTCAACTCAGGATGGCAGTATGAACAGGCTGACAAGGTTATGGGGATCCTATGCTCAAAATCTCAAATTGATTCGAGCTTCAGAAGTATGGAAATCAGAGGATTTACTATAAATAGCAGGACACGAAGAAGTTGGCAGTGGTTGAGGAAATTTCCAAGTCTGGAGTTTATCCTGCAAGTACCTCCAAATGCGCCCTCCTCCCAGGCATGAGATGAATTTTTTTCTAAGTTAGAGTTTCATCCTGCAGGACCTAAGAAATGCGCCCACTGTAGCCAAAGATGTTGAGAAAAATGCAAAATGTCTAATGTCCTGCTCCACCCTCCATATGCGCCCAACTTGCCAAGGAGAAATAAGGTGATGAAAATATTTTAAGTGTTAGTTTATCCTCCTGCCACCTCCAAATGCGCCCGACTTGATGAAGATGCTAGAAAATATTCTAAGTTAAAGTTTTGTCCACCTGCCACCTCCAAATGCGCCCACCTCAAGGTAATAGCATGCAAAAGTTGCTAAGGCACAAGTTTCATCCTGCTCCCTAGCCTAAATGCGCCCTCCTCACAAAGCAAGGTGTTTGAAAAAGTTTCTAAGTATGAAAAACATCCTCCTCACCCATCAAAATGCGCCCACTTTAAAGAGGTTGAAAGAAAAATATTCTAAGGCATGAAGTTATCCTTCTCTCACCCCTAAATGCGCCCTCATGCTAAGAAGAGGTTGGTAAAAATTTCTAAGGAAAACTTAAATCCTCCTCAACAAGCTAAATGCGCCCAAGTCAAGTGGGGTCAAGGCAAACAGTTGACCTCCACCTTACCCCTTTGAATGTGCCCATGCAAGATTAAAAAGGAATCTAAGGCGTAATGCATGTAAGAGAAGATTCCAAGTGTTAAATTCCTCACCACCTTCAAAATGCGCCCATATTGAAAGAGGGGTCAAAAATATTCCAAGGCGTTGAGTTAATTCCTCCATGATATGTCAAATGCGCCCATAAAAGTTAGAAAGAAGACAAAAAAAGGCACAAGTTTCATCCTCCTCAAAGTAGGAAATGCACCCATAGCTAAGAAGTAAGAAGTCAAAAAGTCAAAGATGGCGTTGGAAAATTTGTCCTCCTACATGCCTAAAATGCGCCCATCCTCTTCAAGGGGTAAAATGCGCCCAAATAGAGATGAAGACAAGTGAAGGTTGCTAGGTGTTGTGCAAGATGGGAATATTTTAGTGTTGACTTTCCTCTCTAGCCTTTGAATGCGCCAAGTAAAGAGTGGATTTGAGTTGAAAAGTGGTTAAGTATAGGTGAGGTTGATAAAATATGCTAGGTGTGGCTAGTATCCTCTTCAAGTGTGAAGTGCGCCCAAGGTGATAAGAGTATGCTGGGAGATAAATATTGCTAAGGCGTTGAAGGCAAGGTGATGGTAATTTGATGTGAATAAAATATGTTGGGCGTTGAAAGTAAAATATTCTCCATGGCATGATATGTGCTCTCAAGGCATTTAAAAGAAAATTTCTCTAAGTGAGTAGATAAAATTCCTCACCAGAGGCAAAGTGACTTGAAGATGGAGGAATACAAATTTTCTAAGGAAAAATTCAAAAAGTGCCTATGCTAGTGATTTTAAAAAAATAAAATTTTTGAAGGCACAAAGGATTTTCTCTAGGAAAAAACGCCTAAGTCTGATGAAGGTGTGAAATTTGTTCAGACATGAATAGAGTTGGCAGTGGATATATTAGACGTGCTAGCTTCACAGGGTTGATAAAGAAATTTTCAAGTCAGAGCAAGAAAATACTCACGGGGATGAAAAAATGGATTAAGTTTCATGAGGAATTATTTTTTCTAAGGTTCAAAATTCAAAATAAAATAAAATAAAATGAACCTGTTCGTTGTATACCCATGAATTCGACAAGTTTTGAAGAAAATTTTCTTCTGGGTATTGAAGATTTTCGACGAGAAGCTGATTTCCAAGTCTTCTTCACTTCGCCAAGGCCTTCGAGATAGAGATTTTGATTGGCACTTGAGTTATGGAATTTTCCTAAGGGAAATTTAAATTTTTCTAAGGCAAAATGGATAAATTGTGTTTTCAAAAGGAAAAATGCTTCAGACAATGGATTGCCTAGGTGATTTTGGTTGAATTCTTCCTGAGATGAGTCAGAGATGAATAAAGTTGAATGTCAGAACTCTGGCTGGTGAAATCAAATTTCTTAAGAGGTGTGAGTTTGAAGTTAATATTGTCAAAAGATGATACGCCCTTGAGGAAGATGAAATTTGTCTAAGGCATGAAGAATGTGAAGCTAAAGTGAAACTCAAATATTAGGATGAGGGCGTCAAGATGGCATGCAGATGTTAAAGAGTCATGAAGAAAGCAAAGTTGGCTAGAGAAAAACGATGAACCCTTGGAAGTCAAAGCATGAAAATCAAGTAAGGTGAGTTTATATGATCAAGTGTCTTGATACTCTTCTCTCTGTTTGTTTTGCAGGGTGAACATCGAGACCAAGCGGTGATGACTTGAAGAAATGAAGCAAATAGTCCAAGTTGATAAAATCATGAAGGAAGAAAAGTTGCAAGAAGTGGCTAAGTGTTGAGGCCTAGTATGTGCCCTACTCAAGTGGCAGAGAAGAAATTTTTAAGTTCAAGACAAGAAAATCTTTCAAGTCTAGGACAGAGGGAAAGATGAAGGCCTAGGCGTTGAAGACCGACAACATGATAGATTGAAGAACAAAATAGGGGGGATTACTCTCAAGTGTGAGGTCCTTCAATGACCCAAAGGATGTTCTCTAGCGTGCTTCGTACAACTCAAAATGCAAACAAGTTTAAAGGTTACAGCCTTGAAGTCAGATCGAGAATGTTCCTGTCGTGCCAGTCCAAGAAGTTGAAGCAGTGTGAACGCATTCTAAAATAGGAATCTTCTAGAAGATGATGGACATTAATGGCTCATTTATTACCCCACTCCTCTTGGTGGCGGTTTTTAGGGTGAATCTTGTTTAGGGCTGAGGTGGCACAATCTGGGCCATCCAACCAATTATAATCTGAGCCGTCCGTTGGACTTGGCCAGTTATATAAAGGGGCGTCCCCCCTCATTTGTACCTCATTAGAATAGACATTAAGTTAGATAGTAGACATAGAGTAGAGGGACAACTTAGAAGTAGCTTAGTATAGATTGATAGTGTAGTTGAGGAAGAAGGAAAGTTTTCCTTTGAAAACTTTTGCAAGAGATTGTTGTGTAAAACTTTCATAATAAAAGATCTTTTCATTGATGGTGAAATTCGTCTTTGTTATGGATAGCTAGCGAGGTTTCTTCATCCCTTCTACTTCAAGCAGCGAGTAGCCGTGAATTTCATTTCATGCAAGTAGAAGATAGTAATTGTGGAATGTGGTGTTTGATCTAAGCAACTTCACTTATCCATACCACTAGTGGGTTCACTGATGGTGTGTTCGCCTTGTGTGGTCAACTGGAAACGTTGTGGGCCTAACTTCAATCACAGTTTGAATGATGGTATGTGTCGTTGTGATGGTATCTTCATGTCAAGTGGTGGTTTGAACATCTTTAGTCATCTCCTTTGAAGATTGCACTGACTCCGTGGAAGTTGTCCGAGGCAAGGCAAAGCGAAGTTTGGTTGAAGTTTGCTGAAGTTGAGCTCCATATCCCGCACTTAGAATAGATTTAGACTCTCTAAACCTTGCAGCCACTTTAAATTCAGTACTTTTTGGTTAGAATAGGAAACTCGTGCTTCATTGTTAAATCTGTCGAATTGTGAAAGCCCCTTCCTCTGCTGTTGAACAATTCCGTAAGTCCCCTTGAAATACCAGCAAATCACATTGAGCCAACTGAGACTATTCGCATTGAAGGAACCTTGGAGTTGAACGCACGAACTCTCTTGCAATCTTAGCGTGCTGGATACTTTGATCAAGAGAGAATAGGGTAGCCGTTGGCCACTTTATTCTGCGTTGGTGCGGTCACGAAAAACACATCAACAATTATTCATTCACATTTAGATTCAAATAAGCAGAAGTTCGCCTAAACAAGCAGAGATTCGCCTAACAAGCAGAAGTTCGCCAATAAGAAGGAGATTGCTAATCAAAAGGAGTTTATCATTTTGCTTAGAAATTCGCACTACTTACAGTGTTGTTTTATACTGGTGTATTTTGCCTTTTATTGGCTCTCAAGTGCAACTCTTGCACTATTGTATCTGATCTATAATTGATTAAATTCCTGCTGGGTTGTTCCTTTGAGTAGAAGGGTTTTCCCAGGATAATTTGCTGTGTCTTATGTTCTGTGTCATGTTTATTTCTGCTTTGCATATCTGATCTAAAAATTAACATGGTATCAGAGCAAGGTTCAGGAATATCTGATCAGATTTGACTAAGCAATTCATTGAACATTATTCCTATTTTAGAGCAGATCTAATTGCAGTCTTGGTGCTGATCTATAAGGCGAGTTTGGAGCATATTTCGTAGTGTTTTTGGAGCAATCATTAAAGCAGTTTTGGAGCAGACTTGAGCAGACTTGTGAGCAGTATGTTTCAGACCTTTTTGAAGCTGAAATTGTGAAGAATATAAGCAGACTTTGAAGTTGTATTATTGCAGACCTAAGAAGAAGATTTAAGGGCAGAAATCAGATTTCTTTTGAGCAGTCCTATTAAGATAAAGTTCAGATTTGAAAGTATTTATTGAATATCAAATTGCAAATCTGAGTGTAGGTTGAGTGAGTAGAAATTCAAAGCATATTTGTGTAGTGAGAAATTTTTTGTTGAAGACCTTGAAGGGATCTAGTGCAGATCCAACATCCGTATTTTATACATAATTACGGTTGCTTTCGAATTTGAGTAGAAGACAATTCTTTAGGGTGGTTACTCAAAAAAAGAAGATGGTGACTGGTGTCAAGGTAGAAGATAGGCTTGATGGAGCTTCAAACTTCAACTCAAGGAATCCTAGGGTACTCATTGCCTTAGAAGAGAATGATCTTCTAGAATTCGTAGAAAATGACATGCTTGAGCCGTTTGAAGATACCGAGAAAATCCAGTGGAAGAAAAATGGCACAAAGGCTAGAAAGATCATGATAGACTCTGTGATAGATCACCTAGTACCGATCATCTCCAAGATGAAGACAACTAAAGAAATGTTTGATACTCTGAAAGGACTGTATAAGATCAACAATACCAGCAGAGCCCTTGCTCTGAGACAACAACTCCATCATGTAAAAATGGCTAAAGAAGATTTAGTCATTTCATTCTTTATGAAGATCTTTGATTTGAGAGATCAATTGAGCACTATTGGGGATATAGTTGCAGACAAAGATCTTGTTATGTTGGCACTAAATGGTCTTCCCCCGTCTTGGGAGCCTTTTATTCAGAGCATCAATGGGAGATCCAAGTTGCCCAAGTTTGATCGCCTATGTGCTGACTGTATTCAGGAAGAAACTAGATTGGAAGCAAGAGGAAATGGGCGAAACTCACATAATGAAGAAAGTCAAGTCCTCGTTGCACATGCTACTAGAAAAAGAGCACCTTCAAGAGAAATCGAGACAAGAAAACAAATTCTGTTCCATAATCGAAAAAGAAGGATCTTTCTCATAGTCAATGTTATAGGTGTGACAAGTATGGACACTATGCCTGGAACTGTAAATTAGAGTTATTGCAGCATGTTTCTACTGCAGAAATTGACGTAGAGACATCTCAAAAGGAGTCAAGTCATTCTAAAGTCGATTCAGAAGGATTCCTATTCATCTCCACTCTTTCAAGTAATGTACAATCTGACACTGATACTTGGTTGATAGATAGTGGTGCTTCATGTCATATTATAGGCTACAGAAAGCATCTTACAGACTTACTAGAGAAAGAGTCTAATTTATAGGTTATAATTGGAGATGATGCTAGTTATGCTGTAAAGGGAGCTTGGGCCGCTTCCTTCCAGCTAGACTCGGGTATCCCTCTTCAATTGAGTGATGTATTGTTTGTACCTGGGATTAAAAGGAACCTTGTCTCCATTTCAGCCTTGGAGGACAAAGGGTACAAGGTTGCCTTCTCTAAAGGAAAGGTTCTTGCATGGCTGAAGAACTCTAGCATAAATTCAACTCATGTGATTGGTATTCGTCAGGAGAGCCTATACAAATTGTCATTACGACCAGTTACTTTGAAGAGGAGGAAACCTTCAGGAGATCTAAAGGATACTTCATGGAGGTGGAAATGACATTCAGAGGGACTCTGAAAAACCAATAGAGGCTACAAAGGATGTGGAAAATGACGCCCTCACTGAGAGGGAGTCACAACATCATTAAGATCTGTTGTAGTGTATATTTCTCTGAGATGGAGAAATATGAGGTGAAAGCCCTTGTAGTGTATATTTCTTTGAGACAGAGAAATAGGAGGTGAAAGCCCTTGTAGTGTATATTTCTCTGAGACAAAGAAATATGAGGTGAAAGCCCTTGTAGTGTATGTTTCTCTAAGATGGAGAAATATGAAGTGAAAGCCCTTGTAACGTATATTTCTCTGAGACGGAGAAATATGAGGTGAAAGCCCTTGTAGAGTATATTTCTCTGAGACTGAGAAATATGAGGTGAAAACCTTTTTACAGATCACATCTCTGAGATTGAGTTGTGTTTCTCACAATTGGGTGTAGCCATTGTGTACGTCATGTTGAGAGAATCCATGATCAGATATCTGTGAATACCTCCCTAGCTAAGAGGGAGTGTTAGTGTTTTAAGTAGCTGTGGGAGTGTTGTGACGTTTTTCACACATCGCCCCATTGCAAATGGGGACCCCCCCTAATTTTGGCTTTGCTTTTGGTTTGGTGTTGGTTTGTTTTTGTTGTTGTCTCTCTCTCGTTCTGTCTGTCTTTCCGGGGACGTTCTCGTCTGTGAGCTTTAACGTGAACTTTTGGCCAAGTCTGAAAATTAGGGTTTCCATCTTTTCGAGCCGATTTGAGGTCAAACGAAGTAAATAAATTGAGATTTGAGATTAACATTGTTGTCAGCATGCTTCCAACAGGTTTCCACTGAAATTTCATCAGATTCTGAGTACTTACTATTTTTAGTAAGTATGCAATTCGGGGTATTCTCTTAGCGTTCTTGAAATTCTGACAATCATGCCACATCCAAAACGCATCAAGCTGCCTGCGTGCAAAATTTGAGCTGAAACAGACGACTTGCTATTTTTAGCAGTTCGGCTTCCGGAGCCAATTTCAGGGCCTATATGCAGAGTTTTGTCAACGCATGTCTGCATTTTCCTTCTGGGTTTTCTGAGACCTTCGCGATGGTGTGACATGCAAAGTGAGATAACGACTTTCAGAATTCAGTCTTCCGGGGCTATTTTTAGGGTTTGCATGTCAGGGTTTCTTT
>VDFB02060442.1:0-25058 GCA_007258455.2 Sequoia sempervirens
TTGGAAGTTGATAAATAAATTGATCCTAAATTAACTTCATCTTCATATGTACCAAGGGAGCAATCATGGTTCCCTATTTTATCTATTTCTTATCCCATGTCAATTTTTTGGGTGCAAAACTAATAGAGGTTAGATTTGTGAACTCATAAATGACCCCTATACAACTAGATGAGTCATCTAAAGTGTGAAATATATGTCTAAAGTGAGGTTTTTTTTGGATAGCATATTCATTTAAATGATATAGTTGGTGTAGTAAACATTATTTACTACGTTGTGTATTATAGGGGCAAGACGAGGCCATGGCAACATATTGTGTCATCTCAAATGAGGACACAACAGCTGAAGTGAGACATCAGGTACTTAAATTTGACTTAACTTAGGAAAAAATGATCTAATGGAATTTTGTGATATGTCCATTTTTTTTCACAATATTATTGAAATTTATAATGTATTATCCAATCTTGACATAAATTAGTGCATGTTGTTGATTATTTTAGATGGAGATTGGAGAAAATGTAGAGCCTGAGCATTCAAATAGAAAAAGAGGATGTGGACATGGACCTAAAACTATTAAATCATGTAGAAAATAATGGTTGTTCAAGGATATGACAGATCTTGTAGACATAACAAATGATTGCACTAAACAAGAGGTTGGTCAGGACTATAGTACATAGGATGAATACTTTGAGAAAATATATGACTAAAGTGAGGTTTTGGGTTGGATAGCATATTCATGGAAATGATATAATTGGTGTAGTAAACATTATTTACTATGTTGTGTATTATAGGGGCGAGACGAGGCCATGGAAACAGATCGTATCATATCAAATGAGGATAAAACAAATGAAGTGGGACATTAGGTACTCAAATTTTGACTTAAATTAGGAAAAAAGATCTGATGGAATTTTGTGATATGTCCATCTTTTTTCACAGTATTATTGAAATTTATAATGTATTATCCAATCTTGACATAAATTAATGCATGTTGTTGATTATTTTAGATGGAGATTGGAGCAAATGCAAAGCCTGAGCGTTCAACTAGGAAAAGAAGAAGATATGTGTGTGGACGTGGACCTAAAACTGTTAAATCACGTAGAAGACAATGGGTGGAAGAGGATATGACAATGGATCTTCCAGACACAATAGATGATTGCACTGAACAAGAGGTTGGTCAAGACTATAGTACATAGGATGAATACTTTGAGAAAATTGTTGTTTGTGGATGTTCTATATGTTGTGGAAAGAAAAAATTCAAACGAGCAATTGTACAAAGACATTACATATATGATGAGCTTCCAGTCAGTAGTATGCCTCCTACAATTGATTCAAATCCAATAGGAATTGTGCTAAAGAATTTTCCAATTTGATATAAATAACATGTATACTTCGTTTAAACATTGTTTTATATTATTTAAATAACTAATTTTTTTCTCAATGGATACTTGCAAGATAAAATTCTTGGTTTAAATTTTCCTAGATCACCAACTTCTAGCCTAGAGGGAAATGATCATTTATTAGATAATACATCAAACAAAAATATGTGCCAATATACCAGCTCAGAAGATGAGGAATTGATGAAAAAAAGTCACATAACAAGAATTGATTTAAAGATGCATAATTTTCTTAAAGAAAGGGGGAAGGTGGACTACATACCCTATGAGAATGAATGTGATGGAGATGATGACTTTCCCTTGAGTTTGAGATCAATTTACAAAGAGACATTTGATTGTCGACTATATTGTGCTTGGCCTAGTGATCAAGAACTACCTAGAGTGTACGAGGTGTTTCAATTTTGGGGATACAACTACATGATACGACCCTCCAATATTCATGGAGCGAATCTAGGCCTCTTTATTGTCCAAATGTACATGTGGGATCTAAACATAGAAACAATTCAGAACAAACCACTAGGAGATTAATGCCATATTATGGTCCATCATATTACAATGGTGAATGGAGAAGGCTAGCAGAATATAAGCCTAGCATGTCAGCATATGGTATAAATTCAAATATGTATACACATCGTCTCCAATTGGAAAATGGAAAAGAAATTAATAGAGGTCATCTTATGTATATAGATGGATGTGCATACACAAACAAAAATATTGTAGGATTTATAAATAGTAGTAAGGGAAGGGACCCTAATGTAAGACCGAATTTTCAATTTGTTGAGGTTATAAATGATAAAGATGGAGATATGGAAAGAGAGGTTGATATATTGATAATGGTTGAGGCTATTAAGGACCTTACCATTGGGGATGAGTTATTGATTGATTACTCATTCTTAAAACACACTCTTGCGTGAAAGAAAAGGGAAGAACAAGGTCTCCCTAAGGAAGTTCTTAAGGGAAAAAACCCAATGAATAATAAATGAGTGTGGACTTATGTTTTATAAACTATGTTGTCAAAATTGTGTTTTATTTAAATTATTGTATAAAAAGGGTAGTCTATAAAATAATGTTCCATTATTCAATTGATGCATATATGTTCATACAATTTATATTTTTATTTTTTAAGCCATATTTGATTATATTTCTTTGAAATTGATACATTTATGATTTATCCAATAGTTGGAAAACATTAAATAATGCTTGCGTTTGTTGATAGGTAGAAGATGTTGATGAAACACATACTAATACCCATGATCCAACTAGGTTATTAATATTTGGATAGGATGATCCAAACCATCCTTTAAAGAATACCAGGGCGAAAAGAGCAAGTTTGAAGAGATTACTACCACCTGAGAAATTTGAAGAGCCGATGAGATATACGTACACTGATGAGATGCCACCCCGCCTTAATGATGATGATCATGATAGGGAAAATGCATTGCATGAAGAAAGATTGAATGAAATGCTATAGGTTTCTTTGGGGATGGAAACAATGATGCCAATAATGATCATATGGTTGATTGTAATGATGATAGCAGGGGTAATTACCACCAACGTAATGTTGATGATATCAACCTTAAAGACTCCATCAAGCAAGCAGTGAAGACACTCGTGTTCAAACCGGGTGCAAGTAGAACCTCACAAGTGGCATGCACATTAATATTATTAGAAATCAAGTCACTATTTGGTTGGTCAGGTCCTACAAAGGGTTCACTACCCTAGTGAAGTGAGTTGAAATCTATTTCTTACTTTGTATTGTCAATTGGTGTACACCATTCAAACATTCATCAATTTCGCTATACTTTAAGGGGACGAAACCATATATGTATATGTAAATATCCTAGTATAGATCGACATATCAAACATGTTCATCATAAGTCAAACATTCAATTGATTTAATCTCTCGGCAACTTTAGGCACCAAAACTAAAAATAATATTCCTGTGTTGCCATCAACTTGGCAGATAAAAGCGCTATTATTATTGAGTTAGATTGAATATAAGCAAATTCATTCATATAAAAATGATTTAATTTTATACAAAGATGAATATCAAAACAAGGTAGAATGCCCTGTATGCAAAGAAAAGAGATATCATACAAATGTACAAGGTCCTACGGTTCCAAAGAAGGTTTTACGTCACATGCCAATTATAGCTAGACTTCAACGAATGTTTTGTTGCAAGTCACTTGCACAATTGATGGATTGACATGCAAAGTGTTGGTGTAAATAAAGTCTTGTACCTAGTTCATTCATTACTAGGGGACTTATTTACACATGTTAAGTTTACTTATATCATAGGAAGGAATCTTTCTAGAAGGTGTTAGTTGTCATCAGTTGTTATCTTATCCTTTGAAAACTACTAATGTGAACCTAGGTAAGTGTGATTAGTTGTCTCATGTCATATGATTAAGAAACTTGTCACAATCCTATGACATTGCATCTCACCTTGGCTATATAACCAAGGGGTCTCTCTCATTGTAAACAATCATCTCATATCATTGACATTGAATACAATTTATTCTTGTCACATTCAATCTCTCTCTCTCTCTCTCTCTTGTGCTCTCCATTTGGTCTCAAGATCTTGGCAGCCATAGCCAATTCTAACATGGTATCAGAGTGGGTTGGGTGCCATTAGAGAGTCTTTTTCTGAAGAGATATACTGGATTTGGGGGTGTTCCATTTTTGTCTCTTTATTGCAAGTTCGTATCAAAGCTTGTTGGTGCAAATATAAGCTCACCATTGCATCTGGAAGGTTCAAGATAGTTGATTTTTCCTTTTGTTTTGTCCAAATTGGACATAGGAGGCTAAATCTAGGAGGGTTTGAAGTTGAAGAGTGGTTGCCAGATCCAAAAGGTAGCTGCATTTTTGGAGCATTTTGGGTCAAATTCGACCCTGCCATCGCATCCAGAAGGGCCAAAAACCCTAAGATCAACTGCCAAATTGTCCAAATCAGAGCAGTTGTCCAGTGAGGCAAAAAAAAAATTCCCAGGGAGCCATACGGCCCCCAGGTCCTATCATTGCACATGGTACGATTTATGTTAAAAATTAAATAAAAAAAATTTAGAATTTTTTTGAAATTTTGTTTTAGAAAAATAGATTCGGGCTTTGCAAATTTTATTTGTAAAAGATTTTATTTAAAAATTAAAAAAAAGCAAAAAAAGCAAAAGTTTTTTTTTGTGGATTATTGTAGGATGTACCGTAGAGCGGTACTATACACGAGCAGTATACCCATAGTCCTCCACAGGGTGCCACACTGGCATGGTAGGCCCCCCTCTACACACCGTCAGCTAGCAAATCTCAAGATCTCTGAACATTTCTAAAGTTAGCAGCGGCCGGTGTATTTAAAAATTGGAGGACACTTTCTATATACTGGCGGTCGCTCTCCAAAAATTGGCATTGGCTATTCTAGTACCAGCGGTCATCACACATAGTGGAGGAATATTTTGGCACATAAAATGAAGATTTCGACGAAATATGGTGACGTTCATTCAAGTGTCAATTTTAAGCTCCGATCTAGAGCATATTCCATCGAAGGAGGATATTTTTTTGATGGCCAGGAGGACATCAAATTTAATCTTGAAAATTGCTGATGTTAGCAGGGCATAAGCATTTTCAAAAGAAAAATTCCCCCCTCTCCAATTGCATTTTCATTTTTGCAGTCTAACTTCAGAAGGCCATATGTCGGTCATTTTGACTCCTTTTTTTGAGCAATTTTTTTAAAATTTGGGATAATTTTTCACACTCTTCATAGTGGTGTAATCAATTTTTGGTTTTGGTGTCTAGTTTTTCCATAAATTTCCTATTCTCACAAGTGTTGCTACTTCATGCTCATTTTGGGAACTTGAGCTCATATCTTGCTCCTACGGTAACATTTTTGGGTGATTTTTTTTTTGAAAGTGCATGATTTTTTGTGTACTTCTCAGTGGTATGATAAGATTGATATCATTTTGTACCAAAAATTTTACTTTATAATGTGGCCTATTTTTGCATCTATAAGTACTAAGATCAAGTCCACT
Source organism: Sequoia sempervirens (assembly GCA_007258455.2). NCBI lineage: Eukaryota > Viridiplantae > Streptophyta > Pinopsida > Cupressales > Cupressaceae > Sequoia > Sequoia sempervirens. Next base: position 5,408 of record VDFB02060442.1, read on the forward strand.
TTATTGTTTTGGAAAGTGGCAATTGTAAACACACTAAATATAAAGTGTCAAATCAGATATTGCTTGGGGGTTTCTTGATTGAGTGATTTGGGGGGGTCTCTTAGTGCATTGTTTTGATTTATTTTCTTGTGCTCTCTCATTTTCATGGATCATTCTAAGGTTCCTTTGCTCACATCATATAATTATTCAGCATGTCATAAAAATGCACAAAGTATTATAATGATAGAAGGTCACTCTCTATATGTTGAAAATAAGGTACCTAAACCTACAGATGTAGACAAAAAGTTAAAATGGATGATCAAACATACCAAAGCTCTTGGGTTTCTTTGTAGACTACTTTCTCAAGATTTTGTTGTTCCAAATTGAATCATGTAAAAATTCTCATGAAGCTTGGGACAAATTGAAAACATTGTATGGTACTACATAAGAAGTAAGAGGCTATCAAATTGATAATGATTTGATGAATCTTGATCCTAAGAACTTTGATAATATCCAAGACTACATCACTAAGGTTAATGATCTAAGAGATCAATGTAAAGCATGTAGAATTGATAAGGACATTCAGTTGGTCTACAATACAATGAAAAAAATTGGTCTTGATTATGCTTCTTTTGTTTCTAGCTTTCATACTCATAGATTGACTACGAGATCTGAATATACTACACCTTCATTTGCATCATTTTTTGAGATGTTGATACATGAGCAACAAAAGCTTATCCCAACGGGTCTCATCAAGACTTCTAAATCTCAGGCATTGTTGGTTAGTCGGGTGAAAGAATCAGAATCATATAAGAAATAAAAGAAAGCAAAGAATAATCCGCATTCAGATCAATCAAAGAAAAAAGCATCTTCCAAAGGGGAATCATCTAAGGAGAGGCCTACTTGTGCATATTGCAAGAAGGATGGACATGAAGAACACTATTTTTATAAGAAGGATATTGATGAGTTGAAAAATATTCTCAAAAAGAATCATATGGATTTTCCTTCTAGAATTTATGAATCACCTTCTTCTCCTTCTACTTCAAAAAAGTATAAAAAGGACAAAGTTCAAGCATCTACATCAAGAAATAAAGGTCAAGCCCTTTGTGCTTTTTCAGGTCCAGGATCAAGGAGATGGATTCTAGATTCAGAAGCATCACATCATATGGCATCTTCACAGTCTATATTCTCTTCATTTCATCCTTGTACCATGTCTCCTATTTTGATGGGAAACAATACATACATGAGTGTAATAGGGAAGGGATCTATTAGTTTTAGGGACAACACTTTTCAGGATGTTTTGTGTGTTCCTCATTTGAAAAACAATATCCTTTCCATATATCAGATTACACATGGTGGAGATGGGAGAACTATGGAGTTCACACCTAATTCTATCATCATTCGAGACTTGGAGTCTAGAGAGATCATTGCTACTGGGGTGGTTGATCATTCATCTCAATTGTATACCTTTGCAAATTTTTCTTTTGATGACAACATTGTTCCTTCGACTATTGAGCATATGAACCATGATTCAGAGGAGACATTTGTATTTTTTAACTTGGGAGTTCTCACATCAGATCCAATACTTGAGCCATGCATTGTATCTCCTCCACCTACTATTGCAACTGATGATGCTTGTGATTCCATAGTTTTGGTTCCTTGTGATTCAGTGCAGCAGGATCTACATTGTCTTCTAGATTTGGCTACTTGTGATGACTTCTTGACAGGTATTTCAGACTTTTTTATGGAGTCTCATCTTGCAGATTTGGGGGACATCATTGATAGCATTCATCTTCTCTTTGATGAAGATGCTCCTTCTTCAGTTGTTATGAGGGAACACTTTGACCCTCTTGTTCATTCTCTACATGATCATTCTTTGTAATTTGAAATGAGTGTGGATACTTTTGGACATCTAGAGGAGGCTTCTTTATCTTCAGAGGGGATATCCTTGTCTTTGGATTGTGTTCTACATTAATCTCTACTAGATGTTGGATTGTCCTCTTTATAAGTAGTGTGGCCTAGAATGCCTATTTGGAGTGTGTAAGTTTTTAATATCAACATGGAGACACTTGAGCATGCTTCAGAGACATCATACATCATCCATATTCCTAACATCTTACATATATCCATGGTTTTGTTTCTTCCTAAGGGGAGGAACGTTGTTAAGCAAAATTGGATCATCTTCAACATTCAATTTCGAGCTTCTACCATCATTGCAGGAGACTCAACATTGAGGGGGTCTTCCTTGTTCCTTGTCTCTCTTCTACTGCCTTGTCTCTCTTCTACATCTCTCTTATGGGGGGGTATTTTTCCTCACATGGGGTTTTTACCTTCTCATTCTTCATTGAGAGCATTTCTTTTTTGTATTTCATCTCTCTTTTGGGGAGGAGTTTTGTCCCACTGGGTTTTCTCCTTTTCTCCATTTGTGAGAGATTGCATTTCATTTGCATTGCATTATATATGGGTACCTAACATGGCCTAGTAGCCAAGACCCATTCTTGCATCTTTGTGTCATTTTCATAATAATCTGCTACTCCCTAAGTTGTACTTAAGGGGGGGTGTTGGTGTAAATAATGTCTTGTACCTAGTTCATTCATTACTAGGGGACTTATTTACACATGTTAAGTTTACTTAGGTCATAGGAAGGAATATTTCTAGAAGGTGTTAGTTGTCATTAGTTGTTATCTTATCCTTTGATAACTACTAAATGTGAACCTAGGTAAGTGTGATTAGTTGTCTCATGTCATATGATTAAGACACTTGTCATAATCCTATGACATATTGCATCTCACCTTGGCTATATAACCAAGGGGTCTCTCTCATTGTAAACAATCATCTCATATCATTGAAATTGAATACATTTTATTCTTGTCACATTCAATCTCTCTCTCTTGTGATTTCCATTTGGTCTCAAGATCTTGGAAGCCATATCCAATTCTAGCACAAAGAACAGGAGTAAAGATGGATTGATGCAAATTCTGGCCAACTCCAAAGCAATGAAACACATAGAGGAAAAAGGGCCAATAAAATTCAAAGATGAACCTTGTAGTATCAGGTTTGGTCTTGCAATTGATGGAGTGTGCCCAATCTCTTTCCTGAGCTCAAATTATAGTGTTTGGCGAGTCGGATTGATAGTATACAGTATTCCCCCATGGATGAGTGTTAGAAAGGAGCACCTTATGCTGACTCATTGTTCCAAGAAAACATCAAGTTAAAAACATGGATGTTTATCTTGTGCCTTTTATCGATGAGATGCAACTGCTATGGAAAGGCATAAGAATTTATGACATATCACATCCTCCATCAAATAGGTCCTTCATGTTGTATGATGTGCTATGTTCTAGACTATTCATGGTTTCCCAAAACTTGGTGTTTGTTTTGGTAAGATAAAATATTTATGTATTTACGCTCATAATTTATTTTCATCCCAACTTTCATACTTAGTTTTATACTTTTTTTTTAATGTTATTGAAATTACTTGTTGAATTGTAGGGCTTCAAAGAAAGGGGATATTTGCATGTCCAAGATGTACAAAAAAATTTCAAGGGCAGTATTCTAAATATCTACATAAATTTATTTACGCAAACAACAAGTATTTTCTACAACTAGATCATAGGTTTATAAATTTCTAGAAGAATCAATTTGAGAGAAAAGTTGAAAATAGAGGCCCTCCCATGATTATGGGTCTAGGTGATTGGCTTAAGAAGTATGAAGATGTTGAATTGAAAGCTTGGGAGGATTTTTTTGATTGGGTTGATTCAATTGAAGAACTAGAACAAGTTGTAGTTCACATGCCAGAAGGAATGAAAATGAAATCCATATTTTATGAGCTCCCTTACTAGAAGGATCTATTAATATATCCTATGCACATCTTCAAAAATGTCCCAAATTCACCTATTAGATCCTATGCACATCTTCAAAAATGTCCCAAATTCTATATTTTGACATATATCAGGAAAAGAAGACACCTTGTCTTCGAGGAGAGATATTTCTCTTTCACATACCAAATTTGATAGAAAACATTTGTGTCCAAGCAAGGAAAATAAAACATATGCAGAAGCTCCATGGATTTTGAAGAAAAAAGAGCTAGACCAACTAAAAAATTCCATTCATTCAATAAGGACACTTACTGGCTATGGGTCATCATTGGCTAAAGCTTTTACAGTTGATGGACATATCATAGGATTTAAAACACATGATTTTCATAATTTAATGAAGGTATTATATATCATCATTTAACATTTACTGGTAACATTGATTAAGTACTAAATATATTTTGATATTTTGTTGTGTGATAAAAAATTACTAATCAACTTTTCATAAATGTGTTTGATAGCATATCATGCCATTGGAAATCAGGGGGGATTCTTGTCTTACAATTGACTTAAGGAATGGCATAAGTCGATTGTCAACATTTACAAGGTATGTGGTTATATGAAATGTTCATGTGTGAGAGACATAGAGACATTATATTGCATTTTAATTTATGACTAAAGGTTCATACTAATTTACTATTCTTATATTAGGTGGGTGACATCCAAGGAGATCCATGAATCTAAAGTGCCAAAGTGGAAGAAGGAAGTTGTAGAAATTGTATGTGTATTTCAGAAGGAGCTCCCTACAAGTTTCATGGACCTACAAGTCCATTTACTTATACACCTAGTTGATGACATTAAATTAGCGGGTGTCATATCAACGAGGTGGATGTTTTTCTTTGTGAGGTATATGAAAACTCTTAAAAGATATGTCTGACAAAAGGCACATCCAGGGGGTTGCATGGTTGAACGGTATGTATTAAATGAAGCATTTTTCTTCTTGTGTGAATTCCTTGGTAAGGATTTTGAAGATGGGCCATGCATCTGGGATGAAGAACAGGAATCATATATTATTGATGGAGAAAAACCACAATCTAATGGTGTTAAAGTAGAAATTAGTAAGTAAATTCATGATATGTGTGGTTGTTTTTCTTGCAATCATTAATTTACTCTATAATTTATTTGTCAAATTAACATCATGACATTTGGAGTTTGAAATAAACATGTTGACATGTAATAGGTGTAGATGAAATTTCTATAGTTGACAAGTTCATTCTGTACCACATGGAATTTATGAACAAATGGATTGATCTGTATGATAAAAAGAGAGAAGTGTTAGAAACAAGGAGATAGTTTAAGAGATCAAACCCAAAGAATACTTCACTTCCCACTGATCTACTTGGGGAATGGTGCAAATATTGCACACTATAATGGGTTACTAGACAAATTCAAAATCAAATAAAAGATGCAGGTATAGATTTAGACATATCATAAGATGAAATCAACATGTCTAGAGGATGTGAAATAAAGGTACAATTGGAATTTTACAAAATGTTGTTTCCTTACAGTTTTGACACTATTAACTATTTTAATATTTGTCATTATATTTTTTTCACTAAAATAAATGGTCTTTCACAGGCGAGGAAATATCCAACAATGTGGGAATATGGTCAACATTATTGTGTAGAAAGTGTAGATGTAAAGAGACGATCATTCAATTATGGCATCATGGTTGACTTCAAGCAATCCAGTCGATCAAGCTCAAAATATAAGAATATAATTGAAAGGAATCTACAATATGTTGGGAAAATACAAGAAATTATTGAGTTGGATTACCACTCTTTTAAATGTTGTAGTTTTAAGTGTAGATGGTATGAAGCATTTGGGAGGACATGAAGACATGATACCCACAGTGGATTGTTTTCTATAGATTCCTCATGTTTCCTACCAAAGGATAAGGAGCCTTATGTTCTACCGATTCATTGTGAGCAGGTATTTCTTTAACTCAAACAAGAAGCGGTAGTGATCATTAATCTATTAATTCATAGTTTATTGCAAATATATACATGTGTTTATTAATCAATAAAATTGTTATAACATGCATCTAATATATGTATTTTTTTCATGTGTAGGTATTGTTCTATGAAGATATTTTGGACCTGAAATGGATGCTTTTCATACATTATGATCCAAGATTAAGGCATGTTTTGATGAAACATTATTGGATACTGAGCAAAACAATGATGGTGAACAAAATGAGAGAGAGGGATTAGAGAGCATTGAAGAAATTGACATCCATGATGATGTTGAAGATGGTTATGTTTAAGCACAAGAAGACAACAATCCAGAGTTAGATGATGTTATGGAAGACAACAATATGGATGGTATAGAAAATGATGATCCAAATACATCTACTAAAAATATAGATGGTGTACAGTCAAATTTCAATGATGATGAAGATGATGCAGGTCAAAATGAGGATGATGATAATATTAAATACTTGAAAGAACATATGCACATTGACAATGATACACTAGATGACATTGTAGCAAAAAATAATGTTAATGACCAAAGCTTCTAAATTTTTAGAATTATTTGTAATCCATGTTTAAAAAAGGATGATTCTTATGGCCCAAACTTTGAAATACTTCTATAATATTATTTGTGTCGATACAAATTACCTATTGCAATGTCCTTAAATTGTTCAATATTTGGTATGAATTTTTGGAAAAAAAATTGCGATTATTTGGATGCTTCTTCCATTCATTTTGTATCAACATATGTTTCTGAAGACACAAAAGTTAATAAAATATTAATGCACGTAACTCACAATTATTTAAATAAGCAACTTTGTTAACTTTATTATTTTTAAATAGTTTCCATTTTTATGTTGAACATAATTTTGAATATGTAACTGAAAACATCCACAGTAAATGTTTTACTGTATCAGCATAGTCATTCACATAAGCGCACTATTGAGGCTCAATAACTGATATTCATTTAAATATAAGAAGAAATAAGTATGGAAAACATAAGAAAAAATATAGAATGATAAAATAGTCATGGAGAATATTCCCTAATAAATTTTATGAATTTAAATAACTTGAAGAAACAGCTTTGGAGACATCACAATAACAGATAAGCGTGAAATTTAACACAACAATTGAACACCAAAATAGATTACCAATTATGATCAATCTTCTCCATTATGTTGTTTCAAATATATATACATTTATAACATAAGTCTTTGATATGATATGGATGGGTGGAATGTGCAATCTATATTCTTACTAATTCCTATTATAATGGAAATGAAAATGGAATGTGATATGATGATCCTCTCAAAATTGGCCTTGGTTTCCTATTTATTTAGGAAGCAACAAGCTTCAGGCCTTTTACAAAAAGAGACGGCCCTTCAAAACTACTTTTACTAACAACTAATTAATTTGCATAATTGAAGAAATAACAAGGCTTAAGACACTTTAGACGTGTGTTTCCTTTAATCAACGTAGAAATCTCATGATCATCGATCTATAAAAGATTTCCTCTCCATGATAGACGTCTAGATGCCCTCACCTTAGTATCCTACTTATTTGAAGCCAAATACTTCTCTTCCCTTACACCGTAAATGTAAGGCCCGACCCTTTTATCCAATAGTTGCAAACACTTATTTCATCACGGGCATATTTTTTTAGTGACAATAAGTTAAGTTAAGTTGATGAACTATGCAATCTAGCTCTAATAGTTATGTTGTTACAATTAGACCTTGTAGTCAACATATACTACGATAGTATGCAATAATTATATTATTTACTTAAACTACTAAAATTTGGGTAACTAAGTTATGGGAAAAAAAAATTATATGATTGATTCTATAAAGAATACTCCATTTATGAGAAGACATTCTTCTGATTAAAAGAAAGAAAAAAAAAGAGTGACAATATAAAATATAAATATAAAGGTGAATCTCTTTTAATATCTATGTCAAAGTATTCAAGGTATGGTGTAAATAAATGAAATTTAACCTAAGATTTATTATACATCAAACTATTATGAGGAAACAAATGAATAAAATAGGAATCAAATAATCAGATGTTACATGATCAAATTTTGATTAGACCTAATATTAATTAATTAATTAAATCTAAATAAATAATATTATAATAATATGTAATGTGTAGTAATAAAGAGACCCACATTTAGACCATTCCAATCACCCTAAATTTGAGAAGGAATAAACTCAAGGATATGGCGTTTAATGAAGAAAAGACTAGGAGTTAGAACTCATGCTCGCCCATCACTTTGTTGGGCATCTGAACTAATATGGTTGATTTAGTTTAATGCTCACAATCATCGAAATGTAGGTTTAACCTTCTAGTTGAGTGAAATGCTGACTTAACTCAAGTCGTGGAAACAAGGTAAGTCCCACGTTGCATAGTTAAATTCAAAACTCTCATGCTTCGATGGTCTACGATGGCAGCCAATGAAGGAAGAGAGGAGTGTTTAATTAAGTGGACATTTAAGAAGAAAGCTTAGACCACTGAAATAAAAACCCCATGCATTGCAATAAAAGAGGAAAAAGAAAAGAAAGAGGAAACTTTGAATTTTTTTTTTGGAAAAGGATAGAAGAAAACATTTCTTATCGGATCCAAACTCGTAATTGCCATGCAACACTATTTCTAAAACAAAGTCTAAAACTAAATCTTCGCTCCACATCACCAAGTTAAAGGGAGAGTGGAAGTTGGGGAAAACATGATGAGTTCTAGAAGCATACGAATATCTGAGTTTGGATCGAAGAAAGCAAGATCATTGAAGATCAACGATGGATGATCAATTTAGAAAACTTTTTAGCTTTTAGTTTTAAAGGCATAAAACACTGCATTTCTACGTGGAGTAATTTTGAAAATCATTCTAAAATTTCAGCTTGCATATTGTGATTGTTTCCTTGTTTAAGCTTTGCTTTGTTAGATTTTGTTTTATTTCCTTTATTGGGTGATTTTACCCATATAGTGGAGGAAACTCGCCTACATGCAAGGAGGAATAGAAAAAAAAAAGTATAGTTGTTGAACTCAGCTTAAGGATTCTATAATCTGGGTTAGATTTGTTGATCGATTTTTTTTAACTAATGGTGAAGGCGTTAATAAAGGGGAACACACGAGATGTGCATTGGGAGGAATTTTATGCGGGGGTATACAAGGAAAGTATTCGTCTATTTGAAAAAGATGGTAAAAAGAGACAGTTAGTATTCATGCACTGATTGTTTTTTCCTTTGCTTTACTCTCACTCAATCTGTAGTTTATGGCTTTTCTCCAATTGGAAATTTCATCACCAACTTTAAATCTGTGAAATCATTGATTATTAGGGGGGGTGATCTTGGCTATGCAGTGCGTCCTTTACCAAGACGATGCTAAGACGGGCTTGCTGCCTTCAATGAAAGGTGATATGGAGGTTGTAGTTTTTTCGAAAAAAGACACAAATAAGAATGGAGGTTGAGTTTTAAATGATGAAGAGAGGGAGAGGAGATTGAAAAGGATGGAGGAGAGAGTTGGTTCAATCTTCCTTAAACACCACGCGGCCAAGAAGTCAAGTGACTGGGCAGTTAATCACATCACAGTGATATTAGCCATCATGGTTATCGGGTAAGGGATTAAGAGTGGGAGTTCTCAGGAAGAGTATGCGGTAGGAGTGGATTGGGATGTTGGAAACCGTTTGGATTCATGTAACAGAGGGTCAAAAACAAAAAGATCGATCTGCATACACATTTCAGTAAAGATCTGAATCTAAAAAGGGCAGTTTCTTTTGAAGATAAAACATTAGCGTGGAGCATTAAGAAGTCGGAAAGGTAGACAGTGGCATGGCAAATGGAGGTGAATCTTTTTATTACCTTTTCTTTCAGATATTTTCCTAAGAAAACCATGACCTGGTAAGTTTCCTTCTTTGAATGAAACACATCTTATAATGTGGTATTTTACAAATAGTATTTAAATTGGTTAATCTACTTAGAAATTGTTCCAAATCGAAATTGGTTGCACAATTCCGTGATTTTGATAAGATGCATTAGACGTGGAGTTTTGAGAGATCTGTAAAGTACATAACTATTTCACTCCTTAAAAATAGAAGTATTCGTAGCATTCGGATTATACTTTGAACTCATAGTCTAAACTTGAGGTTAAATCAGTAATTACGATAGACAAAATACTCCTTTAATTTTTTGAATAGTCATGGGAAAACTCTTAAGTTATACATACGTTATCCCACACCTTTATTATGTGATACTTCTATAAGTTACAATGATGATTTGAAGAGAGATTGTGAACATATGTTATGTTTATAATTATACCCCAGACAAGATCTACAATCCACATATGTATACATGTAACTATTATCCTGAAACTAGTGTTAAATGTTACCTTGGTGTAAATTTCTGAAAACAATTATTATCTTTTTCCCACCATGAGCTTAGGACGTAAATGAACCGAGAGAGATAAGTTGGGTATAGTTATTTCTTATATACGAGATTACCAAATAAAATACAAATATTCTGATCATTATCCTAGGCATCAAATTTCTCCTTAATATAAATTTATAAATTATCAACATTCAGATTTTGAGTAAAACTCAATGATAAATCATGAATATTGAGACAACTCACAGAAGATAGATCTCTAGAATAGATTATTATTAATATATTTATGGTGGATGTTTACTAGATCATGTTAATAATGGAGATTCTCTTCTTGAACTTTTGTAAATTAAACCTTGGGATTTAATGGTTAACTTATAATATTCTAAATGGGAAATAAATAATTAGTTATATGTATACAGATAATTATAGACTTACGTTCCCCAATTATTAACCTTACCAACTTAGATTAATGATAAAATATGATGCAAACCCTGTAGTAACTTATTATAGCATTATGAAGGTCGTGTGTACTAAAGTATTGTTTATCTTTTCTTCATATTCTATGTCCACTTGTTTTGTTGTATTCAAATGAAATCACCAGGAGAGTTTATGTATCTTTTCCTTGGTGAACGTTCTCGAGACAACCCCTTTACTGGTGTGTCATTAATGATCCTTTGTGTGAATTCATTGGTATAGTATGAGATTAGGTCATTTTTACTAGTATGGGTTAATGATGGATTTTTGTATGAGTGTTGTTGGTATCATCGTTTGCTTCTGAAATTCTTGGGAGATCTTATAGGTGTACCAATGACAATATTTTGTTTACCCTTATTATATTATCCAGGGATTGAGTGGTGATGTTATACATTACTATCAACTAAATCAGTGTTGGTTCAATTCTATTGTTGTCTTTCTATATTTTTTTTACTTTATCATTATGAAATTTGTGGTCAGTTCAACCTATATGTTAAATATCATTTTGACCAACCTAGTTTATGTGAGAGTTCAAGGTGTTGAACTACGATTCCTCTACGCTTCGCGTACGTAGGCAAGGCCATCTGAGATGAGCCCCCGAGGAATTAGGTTTGGCCCTTAGCTTCCCCTATATTTTCTTGAAAGCTTGCTTTGGGAGTTGGTCTTGTGTTGAGATTTGGTCGGATTTTTGGTATTTGTGTTTTGTCCTTAGCTGAAATTTGGTGTTTAAGTTTTGGGCATTACAGTAAAATTTGATGGCCACTGATATTCTTGGATCTTTGGTATGTTTGCAAGATGTTTCTGCCATTGACTATCTAGTAGTGCCTTTGTATCATTGAAAATTTTTAGATATCCAACATCAAGAGCAATCAATCCATCCATGATCAAATTGAGCCTGTGAAGATAGGTGTCACTATCGCCCTAAACATGGGTTAAATACTTATGAATAACCTAACAAAATTCCTTCTTCCATTCATCCAAGTCTTTTACTTGACCATCATATTTCACAATTTCCAATGTACACCATTTTTTTAAGGTATGGAATGAATCCATTCATTCCAAAATCCTCTTATCCTCCCCTTGTATATATTGAAATTCATCAACAATCATTTTTACTGTTTGGAGCAGTCAGTTTTAATGATGTAGGAGCATCATGAATCCTTTGTAGAACTCTACATAACTTAGATAGAGTGTGGTGGATAGGTTGCCACCTTTGAAATAGGGGATCCAATACAAGCATATGTTCTTTTATTTGATCAATTGCTTGTTGAAGTGATTTATAAATATCATGCACACTATCCAGTTTATTAATAACCAACTTTATTCTGTACTCAAGAATCTTTTCCATAACTTCATAAACTTGTCTTTTTACTTCATCCTGAGCTTCCTTCATTTCATCCACTTCCTTCTCAGGATCCTTTTCTTGCTTAGTCAAAATGCTCTATACAATATTTAATGGAGCACTAGGAGGCTTATATAACACTATCTCCTTGCTTTGTGAAGTTCCTACTCCTTTTAACTGTTCTTTCAATTTGACATTCTCCATAAATAGTTTATTAAATTCATCATTTAAGAACTTTTTTCCCCTTTCATACTCCTTTGATTTGTCCTCCAATCCCTTAACAGTTGCACAAGTGAACATGGTTGAGTGCATGGTCATTGTGGCTGCCTCCAAAGAGGTGGTGTCGTGTATTGTTCTTACCATTGCTGCCCCTTTCATTCCCTGTATTATATCCAACAATTTAGGTTTCTGTGTGTTTTTCTACATGATTTAAATGTACAAGGTTTTAATTTTGGGGTTATACCCAGTTCCACTTACTCCTTTGTCAGAGTCAAACTCTACAACTAACATTGGATCTTCTTCAGCCTATACTTGATCAAGAAAAAAAAAATCTTTAATTCCAACCTAATAAAAATGAGCATGTTTCTCTTCAAAATCATTTCTCTAGCCTTCTAAGGGCTAATGTCAATGTGGTCAACCCTCAATTCATTGAAGGTTCATGCCACCATTTAATTCTTTTCTGGTTCTTCAATTCCCACTTCATCTGACTCCATTTTCTCTTCAATTTCTTTTATCTTCATCTTTGTTCATAAATACCTAAACTCTGGAGTCTTGATGAAATCATCATCCTCTATAAACCTCCTGGCAGCAATTTCTCTCTCATCTTCATGTATCTTTGCACTCACTACTGTATTTGACTCCAAATTCTAATTTTTTTGTCAAAATATCGACAAACTATTGTCGAAATACTGATAGAATACTCATATAAATTTCATCGCTTTGTCGACAAACTTTTAAACATCGAAACCACAACCTAACATCATTGGTCATCACCATGGAAAATGGAACCAATTTTCATCAAAAAATTGTTGAAATAACATCAAACATTCATCAAAATCTTGATGAACATCTTGTGACGAACTATAAAAATTTCGACGAAATTGTTGTACATGCGACAAAAATATCATCAAAAGTGCGATGAAAATATCGTCACATGTATAGCAACTTCATCAAAAAAATTATGGTTCATCGCAAGATGTTCGTTAAAATTTCGACGAATGTCTGCAATATTTTTTTTTTAAATTATTCGTTCAAATGTATGCTATTACATACATTTGAATGAATTTTGTAATTCCTATTATTAACCTATTTTTTGTAATTCCTATTATTGGCCTATTATTCGTGTAGATTTTTGTGCTATGTTGTTGTATTTAAGGACATTCTTTATTCATTAAAAAATGATGAAGAATATATAAGAATCATTAGAAGAGTATTTATATGAGAGCATTACAATAAGATCCTAATTGCATTGTTATCATTGCATCATCATCATAAACATACTATATGTTTGTTTGTCTTTGATCTAAGTTCATTATCACTTGTAGAAATGGAACGTTGACTATATTGTTGTTGTTATAGACATACAAAAGTAAGAATGAAAGAATAATTTGAATGCCCATAACAATAAAAAGTGTTGAATATGATTAGCTTGCATCCTGAAATCAATTGATTATAAAGGAAAGTGTATATTTCTCAACCTTAGATCTCAATAAATTTTCTACGAAAACAACATAAAAAATATCAAAGATAAAAATTGTCACATGACCTCTAGATTTGATTCAACGATAGAAATTTGACCTGTTGACCAAGGAATATAGATATGAAATGCCCCAATGCCAATGTCTCCAATGGACACTAATAATAGAACCTAATAATGGTGAATGTTCTTTTACAATGAAAATTTTATGACCCAAAATAATCAATTAAATAAATCTTAAATAATTTTTAAAAATTAAGAAATTTATCATTGTATCAACCAATGGGTTTTGGATGGTAAGGAACAATGAGTTTCACAACCTCAACCAAGGTTCCATCAAGTCCCTAAGTAGCTAAAAGAGGTCATACATCCAACAACACAAGTCCATCAGAGGATATGCACCATTCAACAAAGCCCAGTCACCCAATGACTTAGGAATTAAAACTAATAAGAGGTATGATCAACCCAACCAAGCAAATGGTGGAAAGCCCAATTGTCTCAATATATTTAATCAGAAGGAGAGTTTTCCCTCCCAATTGGTCATTAGAACAAAAATCGTCAATCAAAATCAAACCTTGTCCAAAATACCCAATCCCATGTGCCATTTGAAAGGATGAATGGCCCAACAATGGAAATTAAAAGGGGCACCTACTACCCAGAATATTCACTTCCTTCCATAGAAACCATGTGCTGAGCAGAAAATTCATAGTTCAAAACTTCGCCAAATAATTAAATTCATGGTTGCTTCTCATCAAATGAGGTTTGCAACATTGTGTGGAAATTAAAACATCAAATAAATCATCCATATCAATTGCCACAAAAAATACATCAACAACCTAAAATCAACCAACAACACAAATACGTCCATCATGCCCATATCATATAAGTTCTACTAGATCAATTGCTAAACATGAGATCTCCCAATGAGTAAGAATATAAAGCATAAGATCTTTTAATCGTATGCACTCCAATCACAATTCAATTTTCCTACACTAATCACATGGAAACATATCAGGGATAACAAAATTACCAAAAAGAAAAAATCATAGTCAAAGAATACTCACAACATTGCCAAGGGCCACAATGTTGAGAAAAGTTAACGGTTGCACCGAGGGTTCTTCCACTTCTTCATCATTTAGCAACACGACAACCTATTGCATAGACTTTGAAAGTTGGATTAAATTCCCCATCATCTCCATTTCACTAGAATTCCACTTCCTCAGATCTACCACAGATCGAGCCCTACGCCTCATAGATTCCCCCAACAAACCCCCTCTCAAAAAAAACCCTCAAACCCTAAAATTATACCTCTTTAATCTTGACCACAAAACTTCTACTTAGATCCTGATCCCAACAACCCTAATTTTCCGCATCATAACGAATCTTCAAAATTGTTGTAGAAAACCAGATTCGAGGCAGGCGACGAAAAAAACACTGCCCTACCTGAAGCAAAGCTATTTCTGCACCAAAATTGACGAGAAAACCACCGATCTGAGACAAATTCCAAGTCAAATGCATTTCTTGATATAACCATAGCCTTGGGATGCAGGAAGGGGTCGAGATTCAAAGGCCCTGGTCGGGTTTCCAAACCCTCAAATTCTTTTTCGAGTTTTCTTTTTTTTTTCGGTCCTCGACCTTTCACTTCTCAAATTTTACAAGCTACAACCTGAAAATAAGGTTTCAACGAAGGTTTTAGAGTATGTTAATTAAAATGAAAATTATGGCACCATTTAGGTCTTAATATTCTACATAGTTAAGTATATATTAGCTATATTTTACATAATAAATAATATAATTATTTTACTTATTATAATTATATATTATATTCTTTAACAAAATTATTAAATACATATAAAATTATTATAATTAATAATTAATAATAAGTACATTTTTATATAATACAAAATATAATTAATATAATATATATTTAATATAATAGTAATATTAGATTAAATTATATATAATATAATTATATTTATTATTATATAATAGTATATATAGGCTTTTACCTGATATTTTAGAAGATTTTACCATTACACTACAACTGGTTTACCATTAAATGGCAGTTGAAACTTGTTCTCCAATGACACAATAGTGGTTTCCAGGCATGAGACTTGTTCCAAGCTCAAATCTCACAATATATGTAGCCTATTAGCTAATACAAAGAGAGAAACTAAAAAGATAGAGAATGAGAGAAAGAGATGAACTTAGATAGATAAGGAGAGAGAGAGAGAGAGAGAGAGAGAGAGAGAGAGAAATATAAGAGAAACAAAGGAAAAAGAGAGAGGGAAAACAAAAACTAAATTTTGATTGGTTGTTTCATGTCAACAATCCAAGGATGGCATACATGTGTCCTTGGGGAGTTATGCTCAAGGTAGCATGCCATTTGATTAAAGATATGATAATTCTCCTTTAATACCTCTTCAATGTACCCATTGCACACTTAAGGAGACAAAGATATGGAGAGAGAAAGAGAGAAAGAGAAAGGAAGAGAAAAGGGAGAGGGAGATAGAGATAAGATATAGATAGGTGGAGAGAGAAAAAAGAGAAAGAGAGAAAGAGAGAGGAAGAAAAATGAGACAAAGGAGGAGAAAAGATAGAAATAAAGGGATAAAAAGAGGGATACAAAGAAAAAAAGAGAGAAGAGAGCAAAGATAGAGATAGAGATAGAGATAGAGATAGAGATAGAGATAGAGATAGAGATAGAGATAGAGATAAAGATAAATAGAAATAGAGAGATAAAGATGGAGACAAATATATAGAGAGATAGATATAGAGAGAGAAATGTAGAGATATAAATGAATAATGAGGGACAAAGAAAGGTAGAGATAGTGAGGTAGATAGAGAAATATAGATAAAGAAAAAGAGAGAGAAAGAGATACATAGATAGATATAAATTCACATAAAGAGATAGGGAGATAAAGATAAATAGAGGGAAGAAAATATAGAGAGAGAGGGAGATAATGAGAAACATACAAATAGAAAGGGAGACAAAGAGATAGAGAGAGGTAGAGCGATAAAGAGATAAGGATGAATAGATAGATTTATAGGGAGGGTGATTGATATATCTCTCCCTGTTGCTCTCTATTTCTCTATATCTCCCACTATCTATGTCACTCCATCTTCACCCCTCTATCTATTGAGATATCTCTCCCTCTCCCCCTTTCTCTCGCATTCACTCCATCTCTCCCTCCATCTCTCCTACTCTATATCTATATCTCTATTTCTCTTTTTATCTCCCTCTCACTCCTCTCTCTATCTCTTTCTATCCATATCTTTCTCTACCTTTATCATGATCTCTCTATCCTTTCACCATCCCCCTCTATCTCTCTATATCACCCCCTTTCTATGTCTCTCTCTACCTCTATATATATTGAGCTATCTCTCCCTCTCTCCCTATCTTCTTCTCTCTCCCTCTCTACATATCTGCTCTCCCTCCCCTCTTCTTTCTCCCTTTTCTGCCTGTCTCCTCTCTTCTCTCTTCCTCTTCAACCTATCTCTCCCTCTCTCCCCTCTTCTCTATCTCTCCTCTCTACCCATCTATATCCTTTCTCTCCACTCCCCTCTCTATCTCCTCTTCTCTTTCTCTCTCCATCTCTCCCTCCCTATCCCCCCTATCCATCTCTCTATCTCCACCTCTCTTCCTTTCTCTTCCTATATATCTCCATCTCTTTTTCTCTTCCCATTTATCTCTATCTCTCTTTCTATCCCCATCTATCTCTATCTCCCGATACTTGTTTCTCCCTTTCTCTATCTCTCCTTATTTCTCTCTCCCTCTCTCCATCTCTATATACTTATATCTAATTCTTTTTGTTTGTCTATCTCTTTGTCTCTCTCTATATATCTCTTTATATCTCTATCTCTCTACCACTCTATCTCACCATCTATATCTCTTTATCTCTTCATCTCCCTCTCCCTCTATATCTCTCTATCTTGTCCTCGCTATCTCTCCCTCTTTTTATCCCTATCTCTCTCTATATTTATATCTCCCTCTACCTATATCTCTATATCTATATTTTGTCCCCCTCTTCCTCTCTCACTCTATCTTCATCTCTATCTCTATTTTCCTCTCTCCCCCTTTATCTTTATACACATCTCCCTCTATCTATCCATCCATATATCTCCCTGATCTCTATCGCTCTTTATATATTTATCTCTTCCATCTCTATCTATCCCTCTCTCCTCTCTCTCTTTCACTCTTCCTATCCTTCTCTCCTCTCCTCCTCTCCATATCCATCTCTTTCTACATCTCTATCTCTATCTCTATCTCCTTACCCCTCTATCTCTTACTCTTCCCCACTCTATATCTCCCTCTTTCTATCGCTACCTCTCCATCTCTCCCTCTCCCTCTCTCCTTATTGCAAGCATAACATGAGCCTATTGGTAATGGAGCTTGATCATCTTTTTAATTTAGAGGTTTTATTTCAATCATGTTTGGATCCCTGTAAGTGGATGCATAGTTTATTTGAAGCTATGATTTATCCATTGAGACCATTTTTGCACAAACAACATCATTTGCTAAATTTTCTACCAATTGACCTCATGTACTACATAAATGTATGCAAAAAATAGACCAAAATTTATCCTAATTGAAATTCCACACTTTTTCAACGTACCCATTGCACACTAAGGTGTGATTGCTAGTTAAGTTTGATTTGTATGTTTTATTTTAGAACTACAATGGTAGAGATAGGATAGAAGAATACCATTGGTTGAAAAGTCATGTTGTAAGAACCTTAAATTCATACCTTAAACCTACAAGATAAACCTTATAATCAAAACAAAAATCTAGCACTTAAAACTAAAAACTATTGTATTTTGTGATAAAACAACCTTGTTTGACCTTAGTAAAGATGAATTATCTACTTGTTACATGATTAGGGCATAGTATTTGATGGGACCTACAACAAGACCCTTATGAATACAATGGGGGGTTTGTAGAAAGAGAAGAATATGTATGTGGTATTTCTAAAGTGGTACTTGGTTCAATTATGTGATAGTCAAGTAACACAAATCAATGCAAGATGATATCATTGGATGAGTATTAGTTGGCTAGTATATTATTACTAGGTCAATCAAGAGAAAATTGATAGTTAAGTACTTGAATTTTATTTTATTGACACTTGATAAATGCAAGATTATAGAGGTATTATGTTTCTCAATTGAAGTAAAGAAAGTGGTTGACATGGAAGTAAAATATTTTAGAAACTCATAAATGATACATATATAGATATATCTTCTTTATATTATCCTTGTAATTAGTTATGTATCTTCAAATATAAAAAATTAAAAGGAATCCAATGTGTATCATCTAATAATAACTTATAGTAAATATCAATAAGATCAATAATAATAAAATATATATTAACTAAGAAGCCATGCAAGCATACAATAGTATATGTTGGTAAAACTATAATATATACAAAGGCTTAATATATGCATACAATGTCACATGTTAGTAATACAAAACACATGTCACTATGTGGGGTCAACATGTGACTAATTTGTTGGGAATGAAATAACCAGAGGTATGATCCAAGGAATATATAATCATAAATGATGGTAGAGTTAGGATTTGATCATGGAAATTTCTAGGAGCTACAATAGTTCATCGAAAAAGTGATGAAAATCATTGATCGTCAAAATTTCAATGAATGTTGGGCACAATTTTTTTTAAAATTGAAAAGTACACATTAAGTACCAATGTACTTGACGATTCATCTAATTGTACATCTTTCGTCATAAAGTTTCGTTGTATTTTGCAGTCAAATGAGTTAGTGACTTATTTTTTCTGCATCATCCATCCTTTCCTCATGCCTATGGGCACTAGTCTCATGGATGGGTTGATCAACCTCAATATCACCCTTTAATGGTTGCAATATAGTGGCCACATCTTCAATATCTCCCACCCCTTCACTCTCCTCATAAGGTACCAATGG